>JABXWE010105488.1:0-89894 GCA_014611495.1 Limonius californicus | reverse complement strand
CTTCCAGATTTCTTGTTCCTGTTTAGTTTAACGTAGTCTAAAAATCTTTTGTATTATTGTCTTTATCATTGTATTAGTCTTAAGTTTTTGATTGTTCAATGTGATCCTGTCAGTTTTAAGGATTTTTTGAAAAAAAATTTTTCCGCTTAAGGGTTTTTTAACTACCACAATCGTTCCAAATTTTTGATTACCTCTATAATGTGGGTCAAAATTTTGTTTCGAACACATGATTGTGGAAGTTTTCCCTTTAGTATGCGTTTTTTCTTTTTTTGAGAGGGAAGGGGGGGGGTAAATGTAGTGCACGCGTGCTATATTTATCAAATTATCTTGTGTGGGTTGGTTATGTTTTGTCTTTATTTACTTAGTTACCATATTTTACTATTTTGAATGAACACGAATAAATCTATCTCTCCCATAAAGTTGTTTAACTTTAGATTATTTGGTGTCAAGACTTCCTATTTGGTCTTGCCATCATAGTACCCGACTACTTTGATCTATGAAAAAATAGGGTCAATAGGCTAAATAAAAAAGTAGGTTAAGGCAACGGCATGTCGAATTGCGGTGAGATCTTTACATGACGACATTCGTGATACTTAGTAGTTTTGAAATCTAAAACTGTACTAGATATAAGTCTGGGGGCGACATGCCGTTGTTGTCAATATTGACCAAAAATTCCATAACCCTGAGAAGCACATTTTAGCTTTTTTTCTAGTATTTATCATAAGCATACTGTATTTCAATGCAGAAATAAACATTCGGTATTTGATTTCAGTGCTCATTAAGAATGTCACAGCGAACCCGGTTGATAATCAAATTGGCGAAGGACTCACATACAAAATGTAATGATGAGAACCAACCGCAACAACATGAGAATTCTTGGAGACTAATACTCCCAGAGCAAAAAACTGGTGATTCAGATATCATAGAAGCTGAACTTGAAACTGAATGTGGCGCGTCGAAAAAAGTCTTAAGCTGGTTGTCCAATGTACCTTTTGAGGAAACTCCTGTGCGACTTGAACTTAATAGTAGTACAAAGAGGGATGTTTTCAGACCATTAATACAAAACCAAGCCAGTCAGTTCAACCAAATTATTAAGCAGCAGCAGAGAGAAGAATTCGTGAATCAAGCAAACTATACAATAGCCGAACAAGAAAGAAGCGAAGGTGAAATCTCAGACAGATTCAATTCTGACGACAGCATTGCGGACCCTAATTATTCATCTTCATCTCAGAGTTCTTCATCATCTTCTGCAACATCGTCGTCATCATCTTCAAGTACCAAAAATCTAGTTCTTGAAAAGCCGGAATCAAACTCTCAGAATGATGAAGACATTCCTTCACCAGTTGTGAGAGGTAAAAAAGGAAAGGCCAAGCCTACAAAATGGAGGAAAGAACTTGCAAAACAATACAGAAATTTAGGAAAGGAATATGTCTCAAGTTCCAAAAGTAAGAAAGTGTATACAGCTAGAAAGATAGGACCACCTTGTTCGGAAAAATTCAAATTGAAATGTTCTTCAAAGATGGCTGAAGGGAACAAAAACTAAATTTTTTCTGAATATCGGGGTATAGGTAAACTACAACGGCAACGCGATTTTCTTTCCCAAAGTATGGAGCAAATGTATCCCAAATACAGATACATAAAAGAAGATAGCCACAGGAAACACAATAAAGCTTTTTCTTTTACAGTAGATGGGAAAAAAATGAGAGTATGTAAGGCATTTTTTAAGTCGACATTAGGAATAACAGATCGACCCATAAGAGCAGTGTTTGATAAAAGGGCACTATCTACTGGAAGTATCATCGATTCGGACTTGAGAGGTAAGCATGGGCGTCTAACACACATTGACCAGGAGATAAAGCAAAGTGTACAAAAACACATTGAAAGCATACCATGCATTGAAAGCCACTATCGCCGCCATGACTCTGTCCGGGAATATATTGAAGGTGGAAAAACTGTGTCACAACTGCATACAGATTATGTAGCTGATCGTAAACAACAGAATTTGCCATACGCTAATTAGTTAATGTATACTACCATATTCAAAACCAACTTCAACGTTTCTTTCTTCAAGCCGAAAAAGACCAATGCGAAGACTGCATCTATTACATGAATAGTGGCGAGAACGGAAAACAAGAATTGCAGGAAAAATATGTAAATCACCTCTTAGAGAAAAATCTTTCGCGAATAGAAAAAGAAAGGGACAAAACAAATTCAGCAGATAATTTGATTGTATGTGTATATGATTTGGAAGCTGTACTTCAGTGTCCTCCAGAAGATGCATCGAGCTTCTATTATACATCCAAATTAGCAGTATATAACTTCACAATGTATAATTTAAAGAGTCATGACATAATTTGCTATGTATGGCATGAAGGAGAGGGCCTTCGAGGAATAAATGATATAGGCACCTGTGTACTGAAATATTTACAGAGCTTGGAGCAAAAAGCCAATGAAATCAAGAAAAATTTAGACGTTATCTTTTATTCTGATAACTGCTGCGGTTAGCAGAAAAACCGTTTCATGGTTAGCCTATATCAGTACGCAGTTTCTCAGTATCCCTTTATAAATAGCATACAAGTATCTGATAAAAGGCCATAGCCAAAATGAAGGGGACTCAGTACACTCAGTGATACAGTCACAGATTAAACGATCTTTAAAAAGTGGCCCAATTTATCTCCCGGAACAATACGTTACATTGATAAGAACAGCCAAAAAAAGGCCAGCGTTACAGCGTTGTTGAATTAATCCATGAAGATTTTTGAAATATAAAGGAACTAGCAACTACATCAATTTTTGGAAAACAGACTATCAAAATTACAGAAGTAAGATTAATAAAAGTTGAAAGCGAGCAACCACTCAATATACTTTACAAAGATTCATATAGTCAGGAAGTAGTTTCAGAAATAAACACCAAGTTACTTAGAAATAATAAGAAGGAGAATAAGAGAATAAAATTGAAAAAACTGTATGGTTCAAAGTTAGGGATCAATGATAAAAAGAAACGAGGTTTACTTAGTTTGTTCGGCAAATGTATTCCTAAAAGTTATTTTGCATTTTATAATTCTTTATAATAAAGTTATTCCTTAAATAAATTGCTTGATTTTTGAAATGGTTTTTTTTACATCAAAACATTCTCCTATAATTTCAAGAAATTTTTTCAAGAAAAATGACCCAAGACAAAATAAGGGATGAATATTTCAAATATTGGGAATGTAAATATTACCAAAGCAATATTTCTCCAAAGATAAGATAAATAGTGAATATTTGCCGCATATTCATGGGGTACAGTTTCGAAATTCAATTTAAAATCGCTCTACTGCAAAATTTGAATTTTTGACTTGTGTCACTTTTCTTGTGTATAGGCGATATGGTAAGCCCTGTAATATTGTGCGTCTAGATATTCCTTGTTTATGTTAGTGGCTCCGCCTACCGACAGATTTGGTGCCATATGATAATTCCGCTCAGTTATTAAGGCGTGAGATTCGAAGCACAGTTTATAAATCTTTAAAGTCGACATGGGCATCAAGACAACAAGAAGGCAATTTCAGATGTAGCATTAGCACCTTCTCTTATAACAGCAAAACATCCAAACGTTTATTGCTAAATATAAATAGCGCATATGTACGTGTACTATTGTGTATACTAACACGTATACTTCAAACTTGTAAAATAAATAGCAAGATTTCATTGAATTTTAGGTCGCGTAAAAGGATTAACACCCGATGAGTTAGAAAAAGCTTTAGAAGACGTCGTTAGAGAATTCGCCTAAAAACAGACAATAATCTGCGGGAAAAACTTTTGAAAAAATTTTCAGTTTGATAGTGATGATAATCATAGCGAAATAGACACAGAAGGAACGATAACACAAGACTTATACAGCAGCAGTTCTGGGCAGTCAGCAGAAGAAATCGATGTCTCAGACCATGACGAACAAAGCCAACTTGAAGATGATTACCGATTTTTCATAGGACGCGATAATGAAACACTTTGGATAAGCAAACCTATTTCAGTTGGAAAAACAAATGCAAAGAATATCATAAAAATATTACCTGGTCCAAAAGCAAGCGCTAGAAATATACATAGAGAAATTGAAGCATTTACATTGTTTATTACTGACCAAATGATTGGCGACGTAGTAAGAAATACTAACGTATACGAGGTCGGATAAATATGAAACGAGATTGGCACTACTGCGGACGCTATAAGAAACTAACTGTTTCCAAATCATATCCAAATTGTAGCTGGAACTTTCGTCTACACATAGCTAAAACGGCATCCTGTCAGAACTTGCGTGGTAGGCTGTGCATGCGAATGAACAAGTTAGTGCAGCTGTCACATGTGACACAAGTCAAACATGGAGCAGAGAGCAAACATTAGGTTTTGTTTCAAATTGGGGAAAACGGCCACGGAGACATTCGAGATGTTGAAAACTATGTACGGCTATGAGGCCATATCCCGTACTCGCGTTTTCGAGTGGTTTGCCAGATTTCGCGAAGGTCGGCAGGACCTTTACAATGATCAGAAGCCGTGCGATCACAACAAGAAACTCCGTAACGATCGAAAAAGTCCGACAAATTGTGACGGCTGATCGACGACTGACACTGAGAATGATGGAGCACGAGCTGATTATTAGCCGTGAAACGATTAGAACCATTTTGGAGAAGGATTTGAAGAAAATGAACGTTCGTTCCAAATTTGTCCGGCACAATTTGACCGCTAAACAAAAAGCGCATCGAGTGGACACATCCCGCGACTTCATGGCAACAGCCAACAGTGACCCAAATTGTCTGGATTCAATTGTTACTGGTGACGAGTCGTGGTGCTTCGAGCACGATCCAGAAAGCAAGAGACAAAGCATGGAATGGCGATCGAAGACGTCTCCTAGACCAAAGACATTCCGTCTCCAAAAATCGAAAGTGAAGACCATGCTGATCATTTTCTTCGACAGTCAAGGCATCATTCACAAAGAATTTGTGCCACCGGGTGTCAGCGTCACTAGCCTGTACTACAAGGGTGTCATGACGTGTTTACTAAAACGCATTCGACGTGTACGACCGCATTTGGGAGCCTCCGGCTACAAGAAATGTCCCAGTCTTAGAACATCCTCCCTATTCGCCGGATCTGTCTCCAGCGGACGTCATGCTGTTTTCTCAGCTGAAATTGACCCTCAAGGGAAGGCGCTTTGACGACGTGGAAGACATTCAGCGGAATGTTACCGCCGAACTAAACGCACTTCCTCGCGACATGTATAAGCAGGCTTTACGCGACTTGTATCGTCGATGTCAACGGTGCGTAGAAATCGAGGGAGATTACTTCGAAGGACGCTAGAGATATTTTCACCTATGGCTACCTCACACGCTTTGTATTTGATCAATACCGTTATACAGGGTGTCACAGAATAACTATTTTTCAGAACTGATAGAGGGCACTTAAATAAACATTTTTTATTAATAAATTAGTGTCCGGAAATTCTTCAGTATCGAGATAAAATGAAATAAAGTTGAATCATAAGCACCTTTGAAAAGCAACAACTAGTGTCCGGAAATTCTTCAGTATCGAGATAAAATAAAATAAAGTTGAATCATAGCAACCTTTGCAAAGCAACAACTATTTTCGTAGTTGTCATTTTACGTGTGTCACAAATTATTCCTTATTAGACAAGTGTGTTTAATTGTCATTTTACGTGTCACAAATTAGCTTTATTAGATAAATTAGTGTTTTAATGAAAATGCATCATTTTACAAATATTGAATTAGCAGACATGCATATTGCCTACGGAGCAGCTTGCGGTAATGCTAAAGAAGCAAGGCGAATTTATGCGGAGCAGTATCCTCAGCGTCACATTCCCTATCATACATCATTTTCAAGATTGGATCAGCGTATTCGAGATACTGGTGAAGTCCAAGTAAAGAAAAAAGATTCGGGAGCCAATCGTACTGTCCGAAATGTTGACTTGGAGGACCAAGTTTTGCAACAATTTGAAAATAACCCGAAAACAAGCACTCGTGCCATTGCCCAAGCGATGCATGCAAGCCACACATCTATATGGAGGGTATTAAAGGGATACCACAAGCATCCGTTTCACATTCAAAAAGTGCAATCGTTAATTCCAGCTGATTATCCCAACAGAGTTCAGTTTGCCGAATGGTACTTGAATAAAATTAACGACGAACCAAGATTTCCTAGGAGTGTATGGACAGACGAGGCATGTTTTACAAGAGATGGCTATTTTAATACACACAATAGTCACATTTGGAGCGAAGAAAATCCTCACGCCGTCCACAGGTTACATCATCAATGGAAGTTTTCTGTTAATATTTGGGCTGGGATTGTTGACAATTATGTAGGGGGCCATATTTACTCCCTGCACGGTTAGATGGTCATGTGTATAAGATTTTTCTGGAACATACTCTACCAGAATTGCTTGAAAATGTCCCACTTAATATTCGAAGGAATATTGTTTTCCAGCATGATGGTGCACCAGCACACTTTGGTTTAAATTGCCGAAATTATTTAAATGCACAGTCTCCAAATGGATGGATCGGCAGAGGGGGGTCGATTTCTTGGCCTGCACGTTCACCAGATATGACTCCAGTTGATTTATGTATTTGGGGTCATATTAAATCACTGGTTTATGAGACACCTGTTAATACAGGAGAAGAGTTAGTGGCTCGAATTATTCTGGCGTTTGATGATATTCGTGAACGTTCGCAGTTATTTCGAAGAATTCGGCAGTCGATTACACATCGTTATAACTTGTGTATCGGAAATGGTAGTCGTAACATCGAACAATTTTTACTATAAAGTTTGTTGCAGTAATATTTCTAATAAAATGTCCCTTCACTTAACTGCTTCAATTTAGAAAGTAACTACTCCTTCCTGTTGTAATTGCAAGATTGTTAAAGATTTCTAGTTTATCTTGACAATGAGAAATTTCCGGACACTAGTTTATTAATAAAAAAATGTTTATTTAAGTGCCCTCTATCAGTTCTGAAAATTAGGAATAGTTACTCTATGACACCCTGTATATTTGTCCGACCTCGTATATAGAAAAGAAATGACTAGACGTAAACTATTCAAAAAAGAGAAATTGCAGAGACACAACAAAAACTGAAGTTAGGGCTCTGCCAGGTGCATTATATTTGATAACTAGCATTCCCCCAGGAAGTCCTATTATTCTAATTATGGACTCGCATGCAAGCCATCTCAGTCCAGAACTTCTATCAGTTGCATCTGACAATGACATCCACATTTCCAGCGCACACAACACACTTGTTACAACCGTTGTTGTTGGAGTTTATAAATCTTGAAAGTCGACATGGAGAACAAGACAACAAGAACGCAATTTTAGATGAAGCATTAGCACCTTCTCTTATAACAACAAAACATCCAAGTGCTGCAAATTCTCCGGCCCCCTCCAATATTTCAGAAGAAGTAGAAGATTTGATGCAACTTCCTAAATCTCAAAAGCAACATGTTAGTCCTCCTGATTCGTTGGTGAAAGTGATTTCTTGTAGAAAAACTTCAATAAAGCAACCATTGACTTCTAAACTTAGGAAACAAATAGTTGCTCAACAACAACATATTACTGTTGCTACACTTTCAGCTATACCAGTGCCAAATAAAAACAAATCCAAAGGTAAAAATGTGTGCGAGAAGCAACATTCTGAAATATTAACTAGTACACCTTTGAAATCGGCTTTAGAGGAGAAAGACAATCAAAAGAAAGGAAAAGCGAAAACACCAAAGGAAGCGCATAAGAAAAGAGTAACAAAAAACAATCATAGTGGAAAGCAGCGATAGTGAAGAAAGTCTCAATGAAAATGAACTTTGTGACAAATGACAACTGACAAATGTTTAATATGTGGAGACTTTGGCAAATCCAAGGAAATTTGGTAGCGATGCACCGTTTGTGGGCTTTGGGCTCACAAAGATTGCAGTGGCGCTGAGACTGCGGAAAATTAGGCTTGCGATTTTTGTTGAACTAATTTAGTACTTAATATATAATAGATTCATTTGCATTCAAAAATAAAATTATTTTACACCCTGTAAAAATTATTAAACAATAAAATGTTTGTGTTCCAATGAGTTCGACTGCATTTTTTTCTTGTTGTGCTATGTGCGTCATCTTTCCCTCACAGCAAGGTAAGATGACGCAAGAGCATAAAATTTTTAAAATCGCGTAAAACACGTTAAACAGACTGTATTTAAAAAAAGTAGCGATAGCTAGCCATAATATTGAAGGAAACAAATGTGAGATCTAAAATAGATCCACTCTTTTCTTCTAGAAAATATAAATTTATTCCCTTAGGTGCGTCATCGTCACCCACTCTCCCCTAATGCCTATCCGCCAGATGATTGCAACCGTTGCTTTAGTAATATATATTATTCGCGCAAAACCACTAATAAAGAAATTGTACCACGCACATGGCTTATGTGTTCAGTCAGTTAACCGTGTTTTTTGCTTTTGTATAAAATTTTTAAAGTAGCAATGAATAAATTATATTCCGACGGGTATTAAAATTGGCAAAATTTGTCAAAAACGGTAGATGCTCACGAAAATAGTACATCTCATTTAAATAATTACATTAAATGGATGAATCTACAAAAACAATTGTGAATGTAACGCGGTACAATTGCAACATCTATCATCATCGGTTTCTTAACGTGTTACTATCGGCAACACTGTCCATATTTGCTATATATGGTCAACGACAACCCGCGAATAGTTTGCTAGTGATCATCGTTGTTGATAGCAGGTGGAATTTTTGTGTTTTCAAGGCACATAGTAAAATCTGGAATTTTTTATTGTTTTCGTATTGTAGATATACGTGTTAGAATATAATAATAGTGAACTGCAATGCGTGGCTTACATGTTAGTCTACAATGTGGTTGTACTGATTTGAGGTTAGATCATCACATAGTTATGGGAAGCGGTAAATTTGAAAGAAACCCCAGTGTAGTACAATTGTAACAAGGCTGAGAGTTCGATAGTAACATGCCTCGGCAAAGAATCAGGATTACAAATACGGGCCCTTCAGACGAAGTTATGAAAACAGCTGCGCATTTGGTACTTGAAGGAAATAGGACCCAAAGGGAAGTAGCACGTTTAAGCTGCTTTTGCAAAAAGATCTGTAAGGGCCAAACACCAAAGATGGGCTATTACCCACATACAAAAGTCCTATCAGAGCAAGAGGAACTAGCAATCTGTGAATACATACACTTTTCTTCAATGTTATATTATGGTTTAACATCAAAAGGAGTTCGCAAACTGGTACACGGTTGCTAAAGTATTTCTTCATAATTTTGCTACTATACAGTCGTCAAAAAAGTCTCCATACACGTCCTTTTTTTATAACAAAACACGTTTTTTTGTATTTTCGCTTTAACTGGTGCAAAATATTTCTTACATAGTATTAACAACTTGTTACATGAGGAATAAACCAAGAACAGCATTCGGCAACTATTTATTTGAAAATTAGCACATGAAGAATTAATTCTAGTGTAAAATTACGTCAAAAAAGTCTCCATATATATAAAAAAATATCATTATAATAATTGTACAACTTCAATAGTCTGCTATCAAGTAGGCTTGTGTCATGTAAACCAGGCGGGATGCAAAACAAATGAATAATATTTTCTGTTTAACGTAATTTTGTAAATTGATTGTCAGTAAAGATGTCGATACCACATCATTAAACATGAGTGATAAAAATTGTGAAATTCCAAATTCAGTTAGAAAGATAGTAATAGAATTGTGGAAACAGAGAAAATCCTCGAGAGAAATTGGCAAAACTATCGGTAAATCACATGTTACTGTTCAATACATTATCAATAATTTTAAAAGGACCGGTTGGTTCATTTAAAATACAACCCCGCTCAGGACGCCCTAAGAAGCTGACTGCTCGCGAAGAATCTAGTGTTATAAAAAAAATCATAAAAAACTCAAAAGTTAAGCGCTCCCAAGTTAGCAAGAGAGCTTCAAGAAGAATTTTCGAAACAAGTTAATCCGCAAACTATTAGAAATTGCTTACATAGAGCAGGTTACAACGGACGTGTAGCACGAAGGAAACCTCTCATTTCCGAAAAAAATTGAAAGAAGTGCTTGGGGAAAACTGTTATTTTTAGTGATGAAACAAAAATTAATCTTTTTGGATCTGACGGACGCGACAAGGTGTGGAGGAAAAAATACAGCCATGAAAATTGAAAATCTGTGTCCTACAGTCAAACATGGCGGAGGCAGTGTGTTACTTTGGGGATGCATGTCTGCTGCAGGGGTAGGAAATTTAACGTTTATTGATGGCATTATGGATCAACATGGGTATTTGGATATTTTAAGGAACAATTTGATGCCCAGTGTTCGAAAATTGGGACTTGAAGGACGGTACATGTTTCAGCAAGATAACGATCCTAAGCATACTGCTAGACGAGTACGTGAATGGATGATCCATAATGTCCGCCAACAACTTCATACACCACCAGTCACCGGATATCAACCCTATCGAGCATTTGTGGGAAGAACTGAAGCGGCGCATACGCAAACACGATTGCTCTAATAAAGAGGCGCTTAAAACTAAAATTTTGGAAGAATGGGAGAATATTCCTGAAGAAGTAACACAAAAACTAATTTTAAGTATGCCAAAAAGGTTGAGAGCTGTAATTGAAGCTAAAGGTTATGCTACAAAGTACTAAATTTGAAAAATAAAATTAAAATGTTAAGTAGAAATGGAGACTTTTTTGATGTAATTTTAAGCTAGAATTAATTCTTCATGTTCTAATTTTCAAATAAATTGTTGCCGATCGCTGTTCTTGGTTTATTCCTCATTTAACAAGTTGTTAAAACTATACAACAAATATTTTGCACTCGTTCAAAGTGAAACTCCAAAAAAAGTGCTTTGTTATAAAAAAAGGGACGTGTATGGAGACTTTTTGATGGACTGTATAATATATTACTGCAGGTGTACCAGTTTTGAGTACAAAGAACGATAAAAATTCCCAATGAATGGCGGACGACTAGCCATGCTGGAAGCAGTGACGGCTCGCGGGTGAAAAAATAGGTGAAGTGCTATTATAATAACCCTAATAATAACAAATAGAAAAAATACAATTCAATGTCAACTACACTGATGGACAAAATTAGCGCACCACCTATAAATTTTTGAATATATAAATTTCTTTATCGCGTAGGCTTATAAATCACACATTTTCTGAAACAGTGAAACAATTTGTACTCTTTTTAGTCATGTCAATGCAAGTTAAGACTTGTTTTGCGCTAATCTGCAATATTGCATTGTTATTGTCTGCAAGTGAAATAGCGTTGTGGGTTTGATTTTCCTGTGTTTTCTCAACTTGTGGTCAGATAAACATTTTATTCGAATTGTGTACACATTGCTGCACATGCTGTAAAAGTTGTCACCTTGATGAAAGAAGAGTATAGCCAACGTGAGGTTGCACGGGAGCTTGCTGTTCATCATACGACTATTGGTCGCCGTCTTCAGCGGTTTATGGCAACAGGTTCACATGCCAGGAGACCAGGGCAAGGCCGACCAAGGTCCACAAACCAAATCGACGATCGTTTTATACGCCAACAAGCATTAAGAAATCGGTTCCTCACCGAAACGAGATAAAAAATCGGCTTCAAGATGTTCGAAATGTAGTGCAAGACACCCCGCAACCGGCCTTCTCATTCATCATTTCATCATTTGGATGACTGAATGAGAGTCTTGTTTACTGATGAAGTCAGAATAGGCTTAAAATCTTCCGATGGATGCACTTTTATCTGGAGAAGACCAGGAGAAAGATACAGCCAAGCATGTATGGTGCCCCAAGTGCCTTTCCGTGGGGGGTCAATAATGTTTTGGGGTTGCATTTCTTTCGAGGCTCCTACGGATCTTGTTGTGATCCGAGGAAGAACATTAAACGCTCCGAGGTACATCCAGGAGATTCTGGAAGAACATGTCGCACCTTTTGCAACTTACACAGGCGACAGTTTTTTCCTTATGAACGATAATGCCAGACCGCACCTAGCCCAGATCGTGAACTAATATCTGAACGAGATTGGCATTCAACGTTTAGAGTGGCCAGCGCGTAGTCCTGAGTTGAATGTGCTAGAACATGTTTAGGATCACCTTAAACGACGCATTCGACGTCGAAATCCTGCTCCTGAAAACTTCGCTGAGCTGGAAAACGCGGCTCTTGAAGAATGGCATAACATTCCCCAAGATTAACAAATCTTTTCCATAGCATCCAAAGACGTTTGAGGGAAGTTATTCGAGCTCTAGAGGCGGTAATGCACGATATTGAAACTGAAACTCATTTATTTTCAATTTGTTTCATTCCTAAGTGTTATGTAAAGTTTAATTATTTTTGTATTATTGTATTTTGGCGCCTTACTTAACTTTGAGCTCGCATGCGCCAACCCCCTAGTGGTTTTAGCACGCTCCCTGACGAGCAGGGAGCACTTATCTTGTGTGTATCGTGGTTCAAAGCGGAGGTCTGTTGCACAGCCTCCGCTCAGTAACCGTTTTAATAAATAGTTTATTATGTTAATTTGCTTCACTTGCAAAGCCTTATCAGACCTCTAAGGGGCGCCTAGACAACGCCCTTGGTCTCGAAAAATATCGAGCTCACAACCAGCGAGCAACAAGCTATCGATTAAATGATTTAATCAGTAGCATTTTATGGTACTTAATCAATCAAAAACATTTGTCCTTCGAGCCGGATTTCCTCATGTAGGGAAATCAAATCGTAATCAACCCAACCAGGCAAGTGAAAAATTGCATAAATCTTCTTCGCCATTTTTCGTCCACGGCGTGGTAACCACATAGTTGACCCAGTGAGTCGCCGGAAGCACGATTGGCGTTGAATCAACTCCAACCAACTACGCGCAGGCGACGCTCTTACCGTAAGTACAACCGGCGCAGCGTTGAATCAACTCCGAACGCCTGCGACGCAGGGGACGCGCTTCTAAATCAACTACAAAGGATGGGTAAGCCACAAAATAAAATTGTACCCATTCCTAATCTAGTTAAATTATCCTAAATAATCATCCTATAGCGTTGCCTAAAATAAATTCTTAAGTTCACGTTTGGTATTTCCAGACTCAAATCAAAATAATCTTGTTAAATCTTGCCTACATTAACGTATCTACTCAAATAAACATTCGAAAAGACAGGCAATCAGATGGTAATTCCTGGCTCAAGAATCAAAACTAAACAAGCAAATTAAATTTTGGGGAATTGACTGCTTCGAAATAGGCAGTAACTAATCAGGTGCAATAGTTTTGTTTACCTTTAACTAAACAATACAATGGCAAAATCCAAGGAAATTAAAATATTATTAGCTAGGGCTGAAACCCTTGTGGACGAATTAACAGAATCTGAACAATTCTTAGAGTCCATTAATGAATTAAACTATAACGAAATCACATTTTCAGAAATTAAATTCCGTTTGGACACCTCCCGCGGTTTAAACAAAGATTGTAAAGAAATCTATATACAGCTAGTAGCTAATTCTGCTGAAATACAAGAAGTCATGAGTAGCGTGGAATTTTACAAAAAAATTATTGCCGTGAACGTACGGTCAAATGCTCTGCTGAGTAAAAAACCAGAAACAATCAGTTCTGGTCAATCAATATAACCAAATACGAATCAAGGTGGGAATGCGTGTCTTCAGCAATTGCCTGTACCTATCTTTCATGGCGATTATGCCAATTTCACATGTCGCAAGCAGCAATGAAGCGTTTACTGCCCTAGTTCTAACGACGATTTAAATAAACACTTAAGTGCGTTAGAACTAATGAAAACTCCCTTTGAGGATCGAGCGGTTTTTATCTCACATATTTTAATTTCAAAATTCGACGCCGCTACGCGTTTCGAATTTAGTAAGTTCAAACCACGAGAAATTCACACTTTAGAAGATATAAACAACTTCTTAAAAGAGCGGTGTCAGGTTTTAGAAGACATTGAAGCGGATAAAGCCCTCAATAGTAATCAAAATAATTCCTATTCTAACAAAAATGAATCACAAAATGGCCACCAAAGAAACAGTAATTACTCAAGGACGAAGCCACAATTAAGACAATCGTTTATATTAACAAACAACAAGATCTCTTGTCCGAATTGTAAGGTTAATCACTCTTTAAATCACTGCCCTTCATTTTCAGAATTATCCGTCAATCAACGAATTGAAAGGGCCGATGAATTACGGACTCGCAAAAACTGTCTGTATCATTCAAATCGAAACACATGCAATTCCAGATACGTGTCAAGTATGCTCTCAAAAGCACCATACTTTATTCCATTTGGAAACAGCTCGCAATAACGACCGCAATCAGTTGTCTAATAATCAATCCAGTACTAGCAATGTACAAATCACCCAGACAGCTTCTGGGAGCTCTAGTGCGGAAGGTGCACCAAGCGCTCAGACATTGTCGTGTTTCCGAGTTAATTCTCAAGCAATTTGCCTACAGCTATTGTTCAAGTAAGGGGTTGCGATAAAAAATCGTACAAGGCCCGAGTCCTGTTGGATTCCGGTTCCCATATTCATCTAATCACTGAAGCCATGGCTAACAAGCTACAACTGCATAGGGAACCAATAACTACTAGAATCTTAGGAATTAATTCAAAGGCGTCTAATTCCAACTCTGTAGTAAAAATACAAATTGCTTCACTAGTGAATAATTATCGTGCAAACTTATCATGCGTAACCATAGAAAAATTAGCTGACCATTTGCCGCTGAATTTGTTTAATCGGGACACCTTAAACATATCCGAAAATATTCGATTGGCTGATCAAGAGTTTAACACAACTTCTAAGATTGATATTCTGGTCGGCGCTTCACTGTTTTACAGCTTGCTGTCTGTAGGGCAAATATCATTGGGTACCAATAGACCTATCCTGCAAAAAACTGTGCTTGGGTGGATAGTTTCAGGCGATTATTTTACTAACAACAAATCAAAACAACAAAATATTGCGTGTTCCAACTTAATCTTAAACAACGATATGAAGATTGATAATGATAAATCCCTTGAAAAATCTGTTGAGCGATTTTGGCAATTAGAAAACGTACAACCTAAATTCGAAAAAGTGCTAGCTACCTTGCTACAAAATGTCTGCAACATTTAGCGAATCTAAATTACAAAGACTTTACAACTACAACTAACATAATAAGTAACAATTTGGACGATCTTCTAACGGGTGAGGATACGATCCAGGAAGTTTTAAAAATTCAAGCTGAAATAACGACGATTCTCGCCAGTGCCGGGCTACCTATTAGTAAATTTTTGAGTAACAAGGCTGAAATTTTATCCAATTCTTTAAATTCGAAGTTATCCTATTTTACTGTGCCGCTAGGTGAACGCGAGAACGCGAAAACATTAGGAATCTCATGGAATTCCGTAATCGACGTCATACAATATGACATTGCAAATAAATTTACCACTGGACAAAACACAAAAAGAACAATTCTCTCCGCCGTAGCTCAACTGTTTGACCCTTTGGGGCTACTTTCGCCAATAACAATAAGGGGCAAACTAATAATTCAGAAACTTTGGCAATTAAATCTTTCATGGGATGAATCAATACCCGAAAACCTAAATTCCGAATGGATTGATTTTCAATCTCAACTACCAAATTTGAAGCAATTTTCCAGATGTGTTAGGCTCCCTACTCATACAAACATACAGCTACATGGATTTAGCGACAGCAGTTCAGTAACTTTTGGGTGCTGTATTTATGTAAGATGCTGTAATGTGTGATTTCTGACGCGTGGTGTATATCAGGAGTGTTTCCCATTTCAGCTTTTTAGACGGCATATTTCGGGTTTCGAATTCAAAAACTTGTCCTCTTATTGTGTTCTGCCCATCGGTCGTGAATTTTCGGATCTCGGACAGCAGTTAGTTGGATTAGTTAGAGAGAACGCTTTCAATTCTCAAGTAGTGCAGACTTGAATTTTTAATTAAGGTCGTTACGACACGGAAGATTATTCCAATTTGTGAATTTTCAAGTGATTAGGGGAAGTTTAAACACGGTAGTGTGATAGTAAATTTTTCCCTGGGAGAAATCCTAATTTAGTGCACTGAGGAGAGTTTTTCTTCTGCCAATTTAACATCTTATGGTAAGCTTAGAAGGTTCTTATTCCACTTGTTTCTTTTCTAAGACAGTTGAATTTATTTAGGCAGGAAACGGCAGCCGGAATAGTGAAAAAAATCCGGAATCTGATCGCATTTATAACGACGTGGGAAATCATAAGATTCCAGGCTTTAAATTCCAGGGCCAAGAACAGTCGGCGTAGCAGGTGTGCGTACATAGAGTCCATTGTGCAAAGACATCTACATTCAAGGTATGTAAGACAACTTTCTTTTACGTACCTGCGTTGGGTCGATAAGTTCACGGAATTTTCGAGAACTATACAAAAACGAATAACTGCAACTCGTTTAATTGCGTAGTCATATTTATAGTGAATTATAATAAATACTCGACAAAAATGTTGTATTTAGTTAAATATTTTATTTGGAAAAATTCATGTTCATATTCAAATAACTTTTTGTACACTGAGAACTTGTTAAATGGTCTGCAGTTTACGAGATTAAAATTTCTGATTTAAAGTTCAAACAAAAGGGGGAATTTTGCGTAAAATTATAATTATCCGTGCGCATATACCATTTATTTTGGGTAATTAATCTAGTTTTGCGTATACGAGGCCTCGAGATATAATCGATTCTAGACGTGAAATCGGTGGTTTGTTTAACATTGTAGAAGTGGATTAACGCTTCCTAATTTAATACTGATCTACGCATTATTGTTTTCCCTAGAAAGTTTGGGTTCAGTTCTGTATGTACAAACCAAATCAGAGAAAGTAACGTACTGTGGTCCGTTCATTTTATTTATTCATGAATGTGAATTTATGTACATATATATAACTTGGGATTTTTTTTGTTTATGCGTCATACATATATACTTTTGTATTGATTATTTATTTCTTTGATCATTATATTTGGAAATCTGTCTATTACAATTGTGTTTTATTCTGTCTCGAAAAATAAGTTTAATATAATCAATTATCAAGCAAGGTAAGTTCATCCAGGAAGGTTCCTGTTTACCAAAGTTATCTTCGAGGAGGAAATGGTTTTTTTAAACAGGTGGCGCCTAGGCTTACATCGAAACACCCTTCTTCGACTGTAGCTGGTCGAACCCTTGTCCTTGATACCTGGACCTTGCTTAGAAATTGATACTTCGCTTTGTGTGCATAACACCATTTTTTGTTGTCGCCGTCGTTTAACTAGGCGTCACAATGCCAAGACGAGCTAGGCAACGTATCAACAAATTTACTTTGTTCCAAATCAAGAGTTAGTCCGCTCCATGGTGCTACTATTCCGAGGTTGGAATTATGTGCCGCGTTGCTTCTGGCACAATTAGTTCAGAGGGTAAAGGAATCCCTTACAATTAACCTCAGTAACATATTTCTATTGACCGACTCAACTATTGTCCTCCATTGGATTAATTCCGCGCCAAATAAATATAAGACTTTTGTAGCTAACCGTATTGCTACTATACAGGAGCTATCACACAAAAGTAGTTGGGCCCATGTCCGATCCTAAGACAATCCCGCAGATTTAGTGTCTAGAGGTACATCGGTCAGTGAATTATTAAACAATAAAATTTGGGTTTCTGGGCCTAAATTTTTATCACAGCCACGCGAACAATGGCCAAATCAAACAATCCAAGCTTGCAACCTGCCTACATCGGAGTTTAGAAACAAACCCGATGCAGTGGTAAGTTTTGTCAGTATTGAAAACTTTCAAATTTTTGGTAAATGTTCTAGTTGCACAAAGTTGCAACGAGTAGTAGCATGGTTAATGCTTATAAAAATAATTCAAAGCTAAAGAAATCGTTAAGGCTTTTTGGACCTTTAGGGACCGCCGAGTTGCAAGGGTCCTTAAGGTTCCCAGTAAAAGTATGCCAGGAGGAATCATTTCCGCGGGAACTAAAAATGCTCAGAGCTAAACAAAATCTAAAATTCTCCGCCGGTATTTTAGCGTTGAATCAATTTCTTGATGAAAATCAGATCATAAGGGTAGGCGGCAGAATCAAGAACTCGAACTACTCATTTGATAAAAAATTTCCTATTTTATTACCAAAAAATCATGGGTTCACGAATTTAATATTTAACCAGTTTCATCAAAGGCTATTGCACTGTGGTGCTCAACAACAGTTGGCTGTTATACGGGAACAGTACTGGCCTATTTCGGGCAAAAATTCTGCAAAGAAAACGGTGCATAATTGCATGAGCTGTTTTAGGGCTAACCCAAAATCATGTAATCCCCTAATGGGTGATTGACCTTCAAAAAGATTACAGTCCAACATGGCAGTCTTTTCGAATGTAGGCCTGGATTACGCAGGTCCAATCCTCATTAAGGATCGCAAACTTCGAGGTGCCAAGCTCATAAACTCCTGTATCTGCCTATTTATTTGTTTAGTCACGAAAGCAGTACATATTGAGCTTGTCACGGATTTGTCAACCGATGCATTTATTGCAGTTTTAAAAAGGTTTATTAGCCGCAGAGGCAAACTTGCAATCATTTCATCTGACAAAAAATTTTCAAGGCGCTGTAAATCAGTTGCGCGATTTGTAGAAATTACTAAATTCAAATATGGCAAAAAATTAAATAACTAACTTTCTTTCAAATCAAAATATAAAATGGCAGTTTATCATTCCCCGTGCACCTCATCAAGGTGGGTTATGGAAAAGTAGTGTGAAGTCGATAAAATTACACATTAAACGAGTTCTGGCTAATACCACACTGAACTATGAAGATTTTCAAACTCTCCTTACGCAAATAGAAGCAACTTTAAATTCTTGTCCCCTTTCCCCATTATCTACCGACCCATCCGACCTTAATCCATTAACCCCGGGTCATTTTATTATTGGCAAGCCGCGTTGTGCTCTACCGGAGCCCAATTACCTCGACACTCCAGAAAATCATCTATCACGCTACCAGCGTATACAACGTCTGGTACAATCCTTCTGGAAACGCTGGAGTTTGGAAGAAGTTCCCGAACTGCAAAGAAGAACGAAATGGTACCAAAAATTACCTACCCTGGTGCGAATCGACGCCCTCGTTCTAATTCAAGAGGATAATCTGCCACCGTTACGTTGGCTTCTGGGCAGAATCGTTGAAGTTCACGCGTCCAGTGATAATATCCCGCGGTCTGCTACCATTCTGACAACCAACGGGTATCAAATTAAGCGACCTGTAAACAAACTGTGTGTGTTGCCAAGTGTATAAATATAGGTGCATTTTTAGCAAAGGACGTTTTATAGTTTGTATTGTATGTATTTATAAGTTAACATGTAGACAATTTTTAATATATATTTCGAACCCATCGGTTCAAGGCGGCCGGTATGTTATATACTTTAATTCTTTTTGTATTTTTGTATTTTGGCGCCTTACTTAACTTTGAGTTCGCATGCGCCAACCCCCTAGTGTTTTAAGCACGCTCCCTGACGAGCAGGGAGCACTTATCTTGTGTGTATCGTAATTCAAAGCGGAGGTCTGTTGCACAGCCTCCGCTCAGTATCCATTTTAATAAATAGTTTATTATGTTAATTTGCTTCACTTGCAAAGCCTTATCAGACCTCTTAAGGGGCGCCTAGACAACGCCCTTGGTCTCGCAAAATATCCAGCTCACAACCAGCGAGCAACAAGCTATCGATTCAATGATTTAATCAGTAGCATTTTATGATACTTAATCAATCAAAAACACTAAGTTTTCACTGAATATTTCAATAAAATATGGATTACTTTTTTGGTACTTTGTTTCATAACAAAATTTTCGCAATCACTGAAAAACAATTCTTTGTATTCTTATTTCAATAAATTAAATTAATTTTGATAAGTATTCTAAGATTGAAAGAATTAATTTAAAATTTATTAAGTGGTGCGCTAATTTTGTCAATCAGTGTAGTTTTTGTAGATCAAGTCTATCCTTCTTTCCTTTAATGCAGCAACATTATTTATTATATCTTCGTAAAATGGTTGATTTTTTATTAATTAAGAGTTCTTTTTTAATTGAAGTATTTGCCAAAGAAGAAAGCCTATCTTGAGATACTGCGTTTATTAAGTACGTTTTTGTTCAGGCAGGGGTCGGCAGAAGCGGCTCGCGAGCCACATGCGGCTCTTTGCATAGACGTTTGCGGCTCTTCAGACATAAACTCCAATTTCACCTCATTTTAAGCAGCCTTATAACTTATGAGTTTATGAGATAGAGCCACCGAACAAACTTAGACTCGTACGACATACTCTCTACCACTCTTTACTCGACGCATATTCTTTACTCGCGTGCTCACACGTGTTGATTTCCCCCTCCACCCGTCTCCTGCTTGACCCACTCCGTTGCTGTTCGTTCGACGGTCAGCGGTCCGAGTCATATCCATTCATCCAAAATATGGATGGTCTTCCGACTTGTCTCATCCGTCACGAAAAGATCGCAAATAATAAGAAATCAAACTTAAAGAGACATTTCTCTATAAAATGTAGTACATTCGCGATCAAACTGATGAGTCGTGTGATATTAGTGTTACAGCTCAAGTAACCCTCTTAGTGTGATGTGTGTGATGTCGACACAAGGTCCCAAAGAAGAACCTCTTGGACTGCTGCCGCTCAAGGGACAAATACGCGGAGAAGATATTGCGAATGCTATAGAAACATATCTGAAAAACACTGGAATTGATAAAATAATTTCCATTGGTACTGATGGAGCTAAAAGTACAGGCGTAAACAAAGGAGTAGTTTCAATTTTAAGGGGAACAATTGACCATGAAATTCTCACGTTCCACTGCGTAATACATCAAGAAGCGCTTTGCACCCAAACATTTCCCGAAGAAATGATTACGGTAATGAACTTCGTTATCAAAGTAACTAACAGTATCTTGGCCAAACCACTCTATCATCGCCAATTTAAGATACTGTTGGACGAAATGGTTAGCGAGTACCTAAATTTACTTCTGCACAATAAGGTTCGCTGGCTTTCCAGAGGTAACGTACTGAAATGCTTTGCTTCATGTTTACAAGAAATGAAATTGTTCCTACGCAAAAAAAAATCAAACATCAGGCATTGGAAGAAGACACATGGCTACAAAAATTACATTTCATGGTCGACATTACTTCACATCTTAATGCTTTGAATATATTATTGCAAGGGGAAGGAAACATCGCATATACATTATAGGAAGAAGTAGAGTGCTTTGAAAATAAACTGCAAGTTCTCACCGAAGATATAGCGAGAGATGAATTACTTCACTTCAAGAATTTAAAACAGTATCGTGACGAAAAAAGCACTTGTTTTGATGCGATTTATTTCAGCAGCGTATTAGGAAAAATGAAAAACAGTTTTTGTGAACGTTGATTTTAAAAATTCAGAGCAAATAATACTAACGTATGTAACAAAAGTTTTCGGAAAAATATCAACAGTAGCACATGAACCGAAAACAGTTTTATATCTAGTCGTCTGTAGAACAAAACAAGGTGTATTAATTGACATTTAGTGTAGCGTATCACCTTCTCCAAATAACTTCTGGTAACATATCTTACAAGTTAGATATTCGTAAGAATATATAGGCGTTGGTTGGACTGCCTAAACGTGATATTGTGAATATGTTCAGAGACCAGAATGTTTCGATTTCGACTATTTATCAAACAATTCGTGAGTGCGAACAAGGTATTCCCTGTATAAATTTACCAAAAACTGGACGTCCACGAGTTTTACCTCATGCTTTCGTTAGGAGATTGGTAGAAACAGCTAAAGACAGGGTTGGGAATTCAACACGAAAGTTATCGCGTCAATTTCGAGTTTCGCATATGACCATTAGTAGAGAATTGAAGAACAATGGATTGCAGTTCCGAAAAAGAAAGAAATGCCCAAAATATTCTGATCTACATCTGCGAAGAATTCCTAGATGTTGTCGAGCATTACGACGTCGATATTTTAATGGAAACAAAGTGATCGTTATGGACGACGAGAAATACTTCACTTTGTCGAACGCCGAAATGAAAGGGAACGATGGCTTCTACACTGATGATATTAGGAATTGCCCTAATGAAACTAAATTTAAATGTAAGGCCAAATTCTCTGATAAACTACTAGTCTGGTGTGCCATATCAGAAGCGGGAATTTCGCGTCCGTATATTGGGCATGTGAGAGGAGAAGCGGTAGATGCAGTAATTTATACACAGAGATGCCTTCCAAAATTACTTGATTTTATTAATACTCATCACGTTAATGATGAAATAGTATTCTGGCCTGATTTGGCTTCTTGTCATTATGATAGAATCACTAGGCAATGGCTGGAAACAAATAATATCAATTTTGTAGCAAAAGACGACAATCCTCCAAACATACCACAAGCAAGACCAATCGAGGAATTTTGGGCAGTATTGAGCAGAAAGGTATACAATAATGGTTGGGAAGCCCAAAACGAAGAACAATTGCGGCGACGAATATTTAATAAGATCCGCGAAATAGATGTGGGTACCGTCCAGACTCTAATGGGACATGTTCGTGCAAAACTGCGAATTATCGAAGACCAATGCCCTTTAGCTGCAGTTTAAAATTTTATTTTTGTTCAATATAGATGTAAGATTAACCCTTTAGATAAAAGTTTTGAATAAATCCACACTGGCTTTTAATAGCTGACTCTCTTTGTTTTCCGAAAACTTTTGTTACATACGTTACACTGGCTTTCATCGTACATCCTATCAAAATTAATGTCAATGAACTTAACTTGACACCGTTCGACATAGATGCTGGTTCACTCCAGATGCAGTTAATAGATTTAAAAAGCAAGGAACTGTGGAGCAACAAATTCATAGATCTGACCAACCGCTTGGAAGAACTCGAAAGAGAAAAATCCAATTTGATTTCTCCAGCACAAGTGGACAGCTATAAAACAACTGCCTAAAATAGAAACAATAATATTTGATACATGCAATAGTTTGCCTGAAACATATGACGCGTTAAAAAAAACTAGCTTTTGGTATTCTCACAATCTTTGGCTCTACATATATATGCGAACAAACATTCTCAACTACGAACCAAATAAAAAATAAACTTAGAAGCAGAATAACGGACGAAAATTTACAATCATGTTCTCAATTAAAAATAAGTAGCTATTTGTCAAATATAGCAAAGCTGTCAAAAGCGTTGCATGGACGCCGTTCTAATTAAACTTTATTCCCTAAAAATCCATATCCATATACATATGTATATTACATATATGCGGCTCTCTAGTACCTTTGTTATCCTGTTTTCTTGACAATTTGGCTCTTCTCACTTGACATACTGCCGACCCGTGGTTTAAGGCAAGAAAAACTTCTTTCCACTTGTCGACGGATTAGTTAATATGAGGCAAAACAATTTGTAAGCTTTGGTAAAAATTTCTTTGTTCTCATTGCGATTTTCTAGTAATTCTTGGTCTGTAGATTGCGGTAATTCAAATTTGTTGAAATCGTTTAAAAACCCTCTTGCAAGATGAACTGATTTTTTGTCTGATGATTCAGAGATTATTAAAAATTCAAATACTTCTTTTAATTTATTCCAGTCTTCAACAATTATATTAACTAATTTAGAGTTGGAGGACCATCGCGTTTCTGTAATAGTTGGTATACGTTTTGTGGTTGATGAAATAAGTGTAGGTTCATTTCGCAGGATTATGAAAAAAAGAAGAAATTCCACTGTGGCTTACAAAGAACATTCGACACTGTGATATTTTTTTAAGACTTTGTTGTAAGACAAGATTTAAACGGTGTGCTAAGCAGTACACGCAAATATCTTGTTGCACCTTACATTTTATTTTATGTTGAAGACCGTTTAAATGTTCCGACATTACACTTGCGCCATCGTAACACTGACCAATTAGTTTTTGTTCGAAATGAAATTGCTGCAAAATATTAACTAACACGTCATATTACGCTGCTGCGATCACTAATGGTTGGGGACCTAGGGGTCAATAGGAAGAAGTTTAAAGAAAATTTGCAAATGCATTCGTTAGTGTCAGGATGCACCGCCAGAGATGCTAATATTCAGTCATACTAAATACTAAAGAGTCGAATATTTGCGTCACAAGTGTTAAGTTTCTGGGACATATCATTAGCCAAGAGGGCATCGCATCGGATGACAGTAAAACCCTAGCACTACGTGAAATGCAACCTCCTAAATGCAAAAAAAATCTACAGCGTTTCCTTGGCATGATAGTTTATCTTGCTAAATTTATACCTAATTTGTCCCAAGAAACAAGCACAAAAGAAAATTATTGTCGAATAATGTCATATGGCAGTGGACTGAAAACGAAAATTAATGTTTCAACCGCTTAAAAGAATTAGTCACAGCAACCCCAGTCCTATCGTACTTTAATCCTTCTAAAGATACGATATTGTCTGTTGATGCAAGTCCATTCGATCTCGGTGCTTTCATAAATCAAGACGATCATCTCATAGAGTTCGCTTCCGTCTCTGTGACTCCCACACAGCAACGCTATAACCACATTGAAAAAGAGTTGCTTGCGCTGGTAGTTGGTTGTGCAAAATTTCATTACTACTTATTTGGTCGTAGATTTAAAATACATAGCGACCTTCGCCCGCTTCTGGGATTGTTGAAAAAACCGTTACATGATCTATCTCCTAGAATACAAAGACTAGCCCTTAGACTATTAAGATATAATTTTGAACTAATTTACGTACCTGGTACGCAAATGTATGTTGCTGATGCATTGAGCCGTGAACCAAGCTCTGCAAATATTAATACTGACTATTTGGATTTCAACCTGATGATTCATTCAATAATTGTAACTTCAAAAGAAAAGCAAGAAAGGCTTCAACGAGCTATTGACAACGACATTGCTCTACAAAGAGTGAAACAGTTTGTTTTTCATGGGTGGCCTACACATAAAGTAAATGCATCAGTTGAAGTTTTTGGAGCATTAAAGATGACATATACCTCCACAAAAATGTGCTCTTCTATAAGAAAAGACTGATTATCCCAGAAAGTCTTAAGTTGGAATTTTTGAGCCTAATTTATAAAGGTCACCAAGGCGTGGTATCTTGCAAGAAATTGGCCCAAGAAGCCATATATTGGCCTGGAATCTCAACTGAAATAGAGAAAATGGTACTCAGCTGCGTGACTTGCCAGAAATATGCCAAGTCCAACCAAAGAGAACCGTTATCTTCTCACGACATCCCTGATCTACCTTGGGAAAAAATTGGAATTGATTTTAAAACTCTCGAAACTTCGAACTTCATCGTAGTGGTTAATTATTTCAGCAAGTTTGTAGTTGTAAACAAGATGCACAGTACAACTGCTGGGAGCGTGATATCTTCGCTAAAGAATATTTTCGCCATATTTGGACTACCAGTAAAAATATTCTCCGGCAATGGCCCCCCATTTAGCTCTGCTGAATTCGCCAACTTTGCTAAGAAGTATAACATAAAATTAACAACTTCCAGAACTCATTATCCACGATCCAACGGTATGATGGAACGAGCGATCCAAACAGTTAAAGGTTTAAATCAAGGCTAGTAGAGAAGGCGAACATCCATTCTTGTCCATTCTGAACTACAATGTAACACCGAAACAGGATATACCCTCACCAAGTGACCTACTTATGGGAAGAAAGCTGAAAACAACCCTCCCGGTGGGAAAGCATTTCCTTATGCCCAAATATGCATTAAAAGGGATAAAACAAAAACTAAAGATACGACAAACCGTGCAAAAACATTACCACGACAGGCCAGCAAAGATGCAGCCTGCGTTCAAGCCAGACCAGCCAGTTCTGGTGCAACGAAACATACGAAATTGGAAACCAGCTTTCATCGCCGAAAGAACTGGACATAATGATTATGGTGTTAAACTTGATGATACGGTCTACAGACGAAATAGGTCACAATTACGACCTTTGAGGTTGACCTCGCCGAAACAAGTAAGTCCAACAAGAGTTGAAAATAACTGCCTACAGGAAGGAATTTGCATTAAAGAAAATAATTCCCAAACAACAAAAGTTACCGTACGAGATGAAGGAATTAAAGACTCTCCAAAGACTAAATGTGATTAGTGACAATCGTAATACTACCCGTAGCGGCCGTATTGTAAACCTTCAAGGTTAGATTTATAAATTGTTTTATTTTGGAAGGGGCGTGTGATGTATCTTTAGGTCAGGCTATACACGCCTGAACATCTGTTGTATTAAAAGATTCTTATTTATATTATTAAATACCTAAGTGAAAAGTAAACCTCGTTAATAAAGACTCCGTTCGACACAGAACGCTAAAACAAAACATTACAGTAGTGAACTAAAAGACACGGAGAGTGCCACTAATTGGGATGAAAGTGCAAGTGCAATATCAAATAACTCAAAAATATAGGCGAAAAGAAAACCGGGGATGAAGGCCAAAGTGCTAACATTGTTCAGACTCGATCAGGTCGAGTAATTTAAAGGGCGTCATTTTAAAAAAATGATGTTACCTAAATATTTTTGTGTTATCTAATCTAATAATAGAAGTAGAAAAGAAATAAATTTGTTACGTAGTACAATAATCATACATGTATTTGTTATATTCTATTCTGTAGTCTAGTTTAATTTTATTTAGTTCATAAGTATCCGTTACCCAGAGCTAATAAAATAAAAAGGGAAATGTTGTAGTGAACAGACCCTTAACTATACGCTTAGGTGAACAGGCATTTATTATGTAGTGGGGAACGCACCTTGCTGAATGTAGCTTACTTACTGCGAACCTCCTGGTGAGAAAGACGTATCTGAGAATATTTTAATACTATGACTATATAACATCTATTGGACTACTTGATATTAATAACACTAAAAGTTCTTTGAAATTTCCACGATTTGCTGAGTCACTGCTTTCGTCGTGTCCGCGAAACGCTAATTCTTGCTTGCTTAAATACAAAACTGTGTCGATAACTGTTTGGAGGAAAAGTCTATTTAATCGAACATTTTCATTAAATTGTGCTTTAAAAAGTCTCGCGTTTTCTTTTAAAGAATCGCCTATGATGTTTTGATCTTTCTCAAAATTCTTATTAGCTTCTTCCTTCCAATGCCTGAATGGCGTCTCTAACAAGCTGCACACTATGTCATTAATAGGATTCATAGTTCTGGTAATTATCTAGGTATAAAAGTAAACTTTCCAAAGCAGAAGCCCACACAATACGAGTACAAACACACAACACAATCAACAGTAGTTGTTTGGTTTTTCCAGAAGGAACACGAACTGGGTGTAAACCATCTGCGTTATTGCCAAGAGTAAGTCAAAAGCCTTTTGACAGTGTCGGTAGTGACCAAAAGTTAAAATTAATTGCGGTCTTTTGTCTAGGTCTCGCTTCCGCTAAGGCAATATTATGTTTAGATTTTAGACGTATGTTTTTCTGTAAAGTGGAGGGAATTACTCTCTGCCCTTCTTTTGGTAGATTATATAGATAAGATGTATTTTGTTCAAAGCAAGAAAGTTAGTTGAAAATATACAATAATACAGTCCACATCGGTGTGTTTTTTTTGGACTGAAAAGTACTTCAGTTATGTATAAGAAATAGGTACTGCTCGTATTTGTAATTGCATAAAAGTACTTTATGCTGTATAGCTACTGCTGCTATAATTTTAACACTGCAAGAATTGACCGAGGTATCGAGGAAAAAACAGTAGTAATAGTTACCAATTAACTATAATTCATAAACGAACGAATAAAATAAAAACCCCCAATATGAAGTTCTGCGGCTGCTTGCGACGGAACTTCTCACTTGCGCGTTTCATCGCGAACCAATTCTAAATAGTGACGTAGGCGTTACTATGGCAACGGAGGTATAGGTGCAGAGTTAAAACACGTTTGAGGCCGACTCTTCACTACAGTTTGCAGGAGTATTGTAGGTAAGATTTTTTATGGTCACTGTGTTGTAATGGGTCAGCTATTCTAGCTGCTGGGTTTTTGAAAGATTACCTCGGTTGTAACCCTAAATGCACTTGGCGGCTTGTACATCTGCATTTGGCACAATGGTTTAATTAAGCAACCAGTGATAGGAGTCCGAGCGGCGGGGTCGACCTTTTTGTTCCGGTCACGTAGGAGACGCCGGACCGTCTAAGTAACCCAAAGACATCGCAGGATCGCAGAGAGACGTGCGAGGGTAGCCGAAAGAACGAGGGGGTACATGGAAAGTGGAGGCAGTGGCAGGAAGTGGCCGAAGAGAAAAGACGGAAAAAACCACCCCTGGTCGCAGGTTGCGCGTTTAGCGGTTGAAGCTAAAAAAATAGCATTGAAGTTAGCTAAAAAGAAGTCGACGCGCGTTAAGTGCTTTTCGTGTGCGCCAGTGCTACTAAGTGCGAAATCAACGTCCCAGGAAAAAGGGAACGAATAAATCAGTCCGTTGACGCCAAGACGTGTGTGCGAGCTCAATTACATTGGACGCGATAGGACTACCTACTGCCAGCCACCTATGGACGGAATTGCACCGCCCGTCCAACGCACGACCACGAACGGGACTTTGGCCTGTGCCATCAGTTAAAGATAAGTAGAAGATAAGCTAGAATTAAGATTGTATGTTCGTATTTTTATCATTTTGTATTTAAAAGAATTACCTAGGTAGGGCCGATAGAAATATTTCTTTGTAATAAAAAAAATCGTATTGTAAGTGCATTTCGGCGTTTATTTTTCGAATTTAGCAAATAAGAAAGAAGTTTACGCGTTAGAAAAGTGACTCGTTACCTGGACCGCCCTGCAGCCAACACTGAGCTGGCTGAAGGGCATCCACAAAGAGTTGGAACGGGAGTTACCATTGTCCAAAAGCCAAGTAAAGTCGTTGCTATTAAAGGATGGAAATAAGTTCAAACCCAGCGATAAATGCAATATGAAATGCAATACCTCCTTTATTTCTATTTCCCCGTACAAGATTTCAGCCACATTTTATTCGCGATTTACTGCCTGGATATGTAGGAGAAGCAAATGGATCTGGTTGGATGCAGAAAGATAATTTTCTAAATTTTATTATACATTTTTGCAAATTCGCGAAACCTCCACAGGAAAGGAAAGTTCCTTTGCTATTAGAAAACCATGAATCACATTTGTACGTACCAACTATAAGCTTATGCAACGAAAGCGGAATAATCTTGCTATCATGTCCTCCACACACGTCCCACAAGTTACAACCGCTTGACCGTGGTGTGTATGTCCCATTTAAAACATATGTAAACACTGCTATGGATAATTGGATGAAATGCCATCCGGGTCAAACAATGACAATTTACAACATACCAGAAATAGTTATTAAAGCATTCCTTAGGGCTACCACTCCTTCCAACATAATGGCCGGATTTAGAGCGAGTGGTATTTGGCCTTTTAACAGAAATATTGTTCAAGATGAAGAGTTTGCACCATCCTCCGTAACGGACAGGCCACTAAATTCTATTGTGTTGAATTATGTGTTGTATTTACTATGTTAAATAAATACTCTTAATTAATAACAGGGTAGTCAGTCTTGTATCCAGTATACAAGAAAATATAACAATTGGTGACGAGAAAGTGGATAGAAGAATAGCCGAGTTTGATTAACAAGTAGTCAAATAAACGTACGTCGTGCTAGGGCATCGAGGGAAGCCTTCATAGCCGCATTAATAGGAACAATCGAACAATTTTCAGCGGCAAAATCAGACATTAGTTCATACCTGGAACGTATGGAACAACTTTTCATATGCAACAAGGTGGAGGAAAATCGAAACGTACCGCTATTTTTAACATTAATTCGCCCGGAAGGTTACACATTGTTAAAAAACTTGTGTACACCAGAAGTCATAACCTCGAAAACGTACAGTCAGTTAAAACAGAAATTAACACGTCACTTTAACCCAGAAAAAATCGTCATAACCGAAAGGTTTAAATAATACAACTGTTGTCAGGCACAATCCGAAAGTATTCCCGAATTTATAGTCAAGTTAAAAGATTTGTCGATGTCTTGCCAATTTGGAATATTCTTGTGAGGCACTACGCGATCGCTTTGTTTGTGGGTTGTAAGCAGAAAAGATCCAGTCGCGGCTGTTATCTGAAAATGATTTAACTTTAATAAAGCATGTCAGTCAGCAATAAATTGGCAAATGTCACATAACCAAGCCAAAGCACTGCAACTACAAAGTGACACAAACAAATTCCGGATACAATTACTTAGATATAAAAGACAACAACAAAAGTCACAGACAGGTCAGTCAAAAAGTCAACAACAATGGGAATAAGAGTCAGAGAATCAAAGTCGTAACCAACAGTCAGGAAGTAACGGTAACGGTCGTCAGTTGTATTCAAAAACAAATACTCCAGTAGGAAGGAAGTCCTGTCATCGATGTGGAAGGTGGCATAATCCATCAATCTGTCCAGCAACACAGTGGCAATGCTACAATTGTTCCAAGTGGGGGCTCACATCAACAGTGTGTACAGCAAAATCGAAAAGGTGAACCAAGTGGATCAAGAAAACGATGGGAATGAAGAAGAAGAAGAGTCGTTAGTATTGGGCCACATAGGACACATTGATTGGAATAAGAAGGAAAACGCATATCAAGTGAAGGTGTTGTTCGCGCTATAAAAATTTTCGCAGAGAACGAACGGTACTTTAGTTCAACGCACCATAAAAACTTTAGCAGAGAACGGTATTTTCAGTACAAGGATGTCTCAGCCACTTTTAAATTTTATTGATATATTGTAGTTAGGCAGTTTACCTAAAATAAGTTTATTGTTATTATTGCTTTTTTGTATTTGAATTTGCGCTTGGATTCTTATATTTTGTGTATTTTCCTTTTTTTTATGTTTTTATTACTATGTTCTACCGCCGCTGCATCTTTATTTTTTTATACAGAAACCTACCAATAGCACGTTTCGTTTCCCCACTATTTTATTATACAGTTACGGGAATGTTACTTGTAGAATATTTTTCAACCACATTATTCGTTTAAACTTAGTAGAATTAAGACATATTTGTAAATAGTAAATTTGGCAATAAACACTTATATCCTCAGACGTTGGACTTACAATTTATTTATACTGAGAAAAAGTGAACAGTCATTTATGTATTTACTGTTCAATGAGGCTTGCCTCGCACAGGTGTGTATCGAAGAAAAGCAGATAAAGATGGAAGTCGATTCAGGGGCGTATAAGACTGTTATGCATAAGTCAGATTTCTATAGATTAAGTAGTAATGCTAAATTACAACCAGTTAACTTTAAATTAAACGTTATTACAGGTGAACGTGTCAAAATAATGGGTCAATCTTTAGTAAATGTAGAATTTCAGAGAAGGTCTGAACAATTACCTATTATATTAGATGCTAATAACAAATATGCACCGTCAATGGGTAGAGATTGGCTTACAAAATTTAATTCTGAGTGGAAACAAATGTTATTTAAAGTCAATAATGTCGCACAGTCTGTGAAAGATAAATATGAAGCTCAAGTAAAACAGGCATATCCTACAGTATTTAGTAGTAAGGATAATGTTATCAGTAACTTTAAGGCTAATATTAAGTTGGAGGCAAATGTCCAGCCTATCTTTCACAAAGCATATAATATGCCATATGCACTGAAAGTAGAAAACGAGTTAAAATCATTGGTTGCGTCAGGGGTATTATCTGAAGTCGAACACAGTGAATGGGCAAGTCCTACTGTAATCGTTCAAAAGAAAACTAGTACAGATATAAGAATATGTGTGGATTTTAAGAAAGCGCTAAACAAAGTAATTGATATAGAGCGTTATCCATCACCGGTACCATCCGATATTTTTGCAGCATTAAGTAATCAAAAATGTTTTACTCTTATCGATTTGAAGGGTGCATACCAACAATTACAGATTGAAGATTTATCGAAAGAGTTATTTACTATAAATACGCACATAGGGTTATTTAGATATAACAGGTTAACTTGCGGAGTGAGTTCGACTCCTGCAGTATTCCAGGCTGCAATAGATCAAATTCCGATGGGATTAACGAATACTCATTGTTATTTGGATGACATATTGGTTTCAGAAATGAATGTCGTAAACATGTGTTAGAAGTATTTAAACGGTTAAGTGAATTCAATGTACAAATTAACATAAATTTTACAATGACTGTAGAGTTCTTGGGGCATATAGTTGATGCACGAGGAATTCACCCTACCAATGAAAAATTATGAAGCATAAAAAATGCTTCGACACCTGAGAATATCACACAGTTAAGATCTTACTTAGGGCTACTTGATTATTACTCGAGATTTGTACCAATGCTGCCTGCCAAGGTGAAAGCATTATATAACTTGCAGAAGTCAGGTGTTGAATTTGTCTGGACTGAAGATTGTAATAAGACATTTATATTAAGCAAAGAATTGTTACTCAGTAATAAGGTATTAACACATTATGACCCATTCTTACCTATTTTTATGACATGTGACGCCAGTTTATATGGAGTAGGAGCAGTAACGAGTCATGTTGTAGATGGAGTGGAACGTCCAGTATTATTCGCGTCAAGCACATTATCATCTGCCGAACAAAAATATTCGCAAATAGAACGAGAAGGCCTCACAATAATATTTGCAGTTCAAAAATTTCACAGATATATATCTTTGGCAGGCACTTTACCATAATAAGTGACCAGCAACCACTACAATATATATTTGGTAAAAACAAAAATATTCCAGTAACAGCAGCAGCACGAATTCAATTTCAATGAGCGATTATACTATCTGCTTACCAATATGACATACAATATAGGAAAGGATGTTTAATTGGCATTGCAGATGAGTTTTCTAGATTACCCTTGAATACTGACACTAAAATAAAACAGGGGATTAAATAATTTAGTTTAACTAATGAAACTCCATTATCCTATGAATATGTTGAAAAAGCAACAAGCAGGGATATAAATTTTTTGAAAGTATATGAATTAACATCCAAGGGGTGGCCTAACCACGTCGAAAACGAATTATTAATACCATGTTTCCGCAAGCCATACGAACTTTCTATACAAAGTAATTGTGTGTTATGGGGTAACAGAATTATAATCCCAAACTCATTAAGAACTGAAATTTTAAAGCTGTTTCATGAACAGCATTTAGGAATCGTAAGAACCAAATCTTGAGCAAGATCTGTATGTTGGTGGCCGCATCTAGACGAAGATATAGAAAAGATTATACAATCCTGTGAAAACTGTCAAAAAACGGCTAACCACACCAAGAGTGCACCTTTGATTTCACGGCCAGTCCATAATAATCCCGTTTATCGTGTGCATATCGATTTCTTTCATAAAGATAAATTTAGTATGTTACCTAATACTGGTTGACAGCACGTCAAAATGGATTGAGGTAAAAGTAATGGAAGGTGATACAACGGCAATGAGTACAATTAATAAACTGAAACAGATTTTTGCAGTTTTCGGTCTACCCACAGAGTTGGTAAGTGACAACGGACCGCCTTTCAGCTCTAACGAATTTATAACCTTTTGTGTAGCAAATGGTATAAAACCAGTGAAATCACCACCATATCATCCAGAGTCGAATGGGTTAGCAGAGCGTTCAGTACAAACTATAAAAAAATTTTGAAAAAGTATTGTACGCCAAAGGAAATCTTACTTTAGCATCATTAAAGAATCAGTTGCTAAATTTCTTATTTACCTATAGAAATACATCCTGCACAGTTACTGGGTTATCACCAGCAGGAATGGTTTTCAAAAAGAAGCCTCGTACTCGATTTGATTTAATAAAGCCAACAATGAGTCAAGGGAAAATAAATAGAGAAATTACTTCAAAAAACCTGCCAGGGAGACATACTAAAATATATAATGTGAGAGAGACTGTGCTAGTTAAGAATATGTATAACAGTAATAAAGATAAGTGGATAAAAGACAAAGTTGTTAAGGTAAAGCGTCATTCTACGTATCTTGTACAATTGAATGATAATAGCATTACACTAGCTCATGCAGATATGTTACGTTCCTATTTTATAAACCCAAATATTGTAATTCAAATAGGGCGGATACTAATTGTAAAATTATACCTAGAGTTGTATCATTACCAGGCACATCTAAAGAATTTGTAAAAACTAATAAAGAAGCAGATACTTTAGAGGTGCCTGTATTAAGCAATAATAATAAGGACGCTAAGGCTAGTACGGTAGCAGAAGAGATCAACGTTCCGGTAGACACTATGTTACGCAGGTCTACAAGAACAGTTAGAAAACCAGAAAGGTTAGATTTGTAGTAAGCGCATACTTGGAAGGGAGAAGTATAGTGTATTTAGATATCTCACTAGAAAGAGGTTGGTAGTATGTCCCCAGTGGTCATGTAGAATTATGTGTTGTATTTACTATGGTAAATAAATACTCTTAATTAATAACAGTGTAGTCAGTCTTGTATCCAGTATACAAGAAAATATACCAAATTCAGTAGCAGAAAATCCCTAAGCTGACAACAGTGTTGCGCATACGAAGGGGTATTGATATCTAGTTAGCCTGGAAAGTTTCTAGTAAAGAAAAGTGAATATGGTTGCTATGATTACAACTATGATGTTTTATAAATAAGTTGTCAAAGTTTGACAGCCATAAGTTGAACGCTGATCAAACTGTGAATTTTTGAAAACAACAAGTCAGAGAAAAAGATAGAATTTGAAAAAATCGAGTTTCGGTCAGTTATTAAGTATTTATTTTTGAAAGGGTTATCGAGCAAAGAAATTTTTGCTGATATAATAGAAACCTTAGATGAATCAGTGTCCTTCATACGCCACTATTAAAAACTGGGTTGCGGAATATAAAAGAGGAAGATCAGATGTGAAAGATAAGCACAGCCCTGGAAAACTAATTTCTGTAACCACTCCGGAAAGCATTAATTCTGTCCACGATATGATTTTAGAAAATCGACGTATTGTGATTAAGAATATTGCAGAAGCATTGCACATTTCCTATGAACGTGTGTGTCACATCATTCATCACGACTTGGGTATGAGAAAGCTTTCGGGCAAATGCATTCCAAGATGGTTGAACGTTGATCAGAAGCGCGTTCGATTGACAACGTCAAAGAAAATCTGCCGTCGTTTTGCAGAAGATTCGTCAAACTTTTTGGATCGGCTTGTTACTATGAACAAAACGTGAATCCATCACTATAACCCAGAGAGCAATCCAAACAGTGGAAGAAGCATGTTGGTTCTCCACGACCCAAAAAATTCCGTGTTCAAAAATCAGCTGGCAAGATTTTTGCTTCTGTTTTCTGGGACAAAGATGGGATAATTCTGATAGATTATTTGGTACAGGGTAGAACTATCACGGGAGCATATTATACTAAGTTATTAACTAAATTACGTAAAAAATTGATTGTGGAAAACGCCGCGCAAAACTTGCCAGAGGTGTGCTGTTTTTGTAAGACAACGCTCCTGCTCATGAGTCGTTGATTGCACTGCAAAAAAATTGATAAAATTGGTTGGTTGGTTGGTTGAATAGGCTTACTCATTTCACTTCAGAGCTCTGGCGCATGCGCTACCTCTGTCAGCGTGACAGCTGCAAGTTTCGTACCAACGAGTGGTTGTTTACGTTGTTGTACTGTGTTGTGGATTGATTTTAAGTTGTTTTTAGTGTGTTTAGTGTTAGTTGTGTGTTGTTTTTCACTTGAAAAGCAATTCATAAATTTGTCAAAATGCGCGGTGCAGTAAAACACTGTGTCTTTGGCAACTGCAACAGCGACAATCGCGAAGGCAGACCTGGATTTAACCTCACCACAAAATTTTACGCATTTCCAAAGCCCTGCTTACAATTTCGTAAATCAACGGCAGATTCAGAAAACGATAAAAGACACATTTTTGCGTGTAACAAATGCAAAAAATGTAATGACTGGGTAAGCAGCTGCAGACGTCAGGACAGAAAATTCAGCAATATCAGGCACATCACGAAGGACACCTACATATGTGATCAACACTTTGTTCATAATGAAGTGGACATTAATGTTTTACCGTTAGATTCAAGAGTAGTGAACAATTTAAAGGTATGTAGTTATTTAAAATGTATGTGTTAAATCCTTCTAAAGAAATTATTTCTAACAGCACAAGAGAAAACGAACATCTCTAGATGATAAGTATATGTTTATTCGAAACAAAAAACCATGTAGTACTACATCAACACCAACAATAGATGAAGGCAACGGCGAAAAAGCATTGCAAGCGAATCTAATTGCTTTGGACTGCAGTAATGTAAGTGTAACTCCAAATTTCGATGCCTTAAATATGGAAAATGATAACAAGACATATAAAATAAATGTAGGGGTTTCTACAGCAACCCAAGGTAAGTAAACCTAGTTATGTTAATTTAACGCCAATGCTTTAGACAAGTGTTTTCAGATATAGAAATTAAAACTAACACCGATGCCCAGCAAAATGCTGTAAAATGCAGTGAATTAACAAAAACTATGGCATGTCAAACAGACACTATAATTAAAAAAAATCATGTAAAATCCATGCAAACTACTTATGTTTGGAATGATATTCAGAAAATTAAGGTAGGAATAACAACTGTTGCGTAATAATATAAATAAGACTTTTGTTTGCTCTAGGATGAAAATAAGCGTTTGAGAGCTGAAGTTACAATTCTGAAAAACTCCATTAAAAAAACAGAAAAAACTAACAAAAAAACTTCATTTCCTGAATTTGTTAAAAGTTTAAAAACCTGTGATAAGAAATGTGTGTTCTATACAGGTTTAATTTTTCAGAAAATTTTAATTTTATTTAATTTCTTGTCTCCAATGGAAAATTTGCAGTATTGGGGCACAGAAACTCCTTTGACACTACAGAATAGAAGAAAATTGACAATTTTAGAAGAGTTGGTACTTACCTTAGTGAGACTGAGATCAGGCCTTTTGGTACAAGATTTAAAATTTAGGTTTAACTTATCAGAAGGATTAATTTGTAAAGTGTGTACTACTATAATCCAACATATGTACTGTAAATTTAACGCCATAAGACCTTGCATGTTTCCTTCCCGTGAAAAAATTAAAGAAAATTTGCCATCCACATTTAAGCGGCTAAAAAATATTCGAGTAATTATCGACTGTGCAGAGTTTTTTTGTCAAGTACCGAGTAATTTTGAGCAACAAGGTTACTTTATACTCCTCATACAAAGCTCATACCACATTCAAAGTACTTTTGGGTTGTACACCTAATGGTGCAATTTCCTTTGTTAGCGATTTGTTTGAGGGTTCTATATCAGATAGAGATCTTGTTATAAAATCTAATCTAATAGATTATTTGGAAGACGGTGACTTAGTTTTGGCCGACAGAGGTTTTACTATAAAAGACCTTACCGACAAAAAAAATGTGTCACTAAATATACCCCCATTCTTAAAAGGTAGGGATAAGTTAACTGCAGAAGAAGAAATAGAAACGAAAAACATTGCTAAAGAAAGAATTTATGTAGAGCATGTTGTAGGAAGACTTAAACAATTTCGTATTTTAAAAAAAGTTCTACATTTAAGTATGAGAGGCATTTTATCAAACATTGTTTTTGTATGTGCATGTCTTACAAATTTTCAAGAACCTATTGTAAGAAAGACGGAGACAGAAACGTAAATCTTGAGCTTCCTATTTTAAAGTAGCAGTTATGTTTCACATGTGACAAAGCACCATAAAATTATAACTTAATTTCTATGACTATTTTTTTAAGAATTTATGTATACTTAATCGATATCATAAGAATAAGAAAATAATGTGTTGATCTTATTTACTGTAATGGATAACTTATGGAATAAGATTATGTTTTACAACAATATAGTTCTATTTTAGAAAAAAATAAATGTTACAAAAGCAACTTCAAAATATACTAAAGTTTTACTAAAATATTTGGTTTTATTTCATAGAACACTACAAACGTAAAGTAACTTCAAAATATACTAAAAACTAATCACTAGAGAGGAGCAAGTTGAACGGTAGTAAGTTGCGTGGTATTCTCATTTCAAAATACTCTGGACAGAGTACATTTAAGTAAAATTCACTTAGTTTTGGGTAAACATTATTCCAAAAAGATTTATTAAAATAAATTCTTTCGACATTAATACCTTTAAAAGTCCAGATTACAAAATCGCACCAATCTCTTTCGAGTACTGCTAGCTGCATTTGTATTTGAAAATAGTAATCATGATTAATTTTCAAATGCAACTTATCATTTAAATCAACTGTGGCGCAAAATGCACTCCTCTGGGCTGGTGTTAATTTAAATAATTCATTTGGAAGATAATCTTTTAAAACAAATGGGCACTTTATTTCTAAAATTCCATAACATTTAGAATTTACATCGTAAACTAGGCCATCTGGCGATGCACCAAATCCAACATATTTTGGATTTATCCACAAGCCTGATTCTTCAACTTCATTTCCTGTTTTTGCAGCATATGCGGATCTAGCAAACTTTTCGTTATTCGTTCCGTGTTGGGTGTATTTATTATTAGTTTGCCTAGGATACCATAGTTTATCTTTAACCTTCGAAAAGACATTTTCGGGTTTTGTGTTGTAAAATTTTTTACACTCCGAAGCTGTCACTAAAAATGGTCTGTTTCTCCAACGTTCGCTTTCACACTGTAGTTTTGTGTCTGGCAGTTCGGTAGGTTTACTATAGCCAAATGTTAAATTTTCTTTCATGTTTTCTACATAACTAAGAAGTTCATGTCGCCTATCGTTACTCAGTGGATAATCGGTGTACTGAAAATCTAACAATAACTCCCACATTGTTGTTACATTAGAAGATTGAAGTTCATACAGCAATTTGTTGTTCAATGTATTTTGGTCGGTATCCAATTTCAGTGGAACATGTAAGTTTTTCAGGTTTGGTTCAAATATATTACTATATTTCTTTTCCATAATAGCTGATGGGTTTTTTCTTGCTGAACGACCAATATTCCATTCGCATAATTTGCTTGTACAAGAAACAGGCTGATACCCAAAACATATTGTGTAGTCTTCTAACGCAAATAATAACGCCGCTATATGACTGCATCGGCCCAAAGAAGAAGCAACACAGCCACAAGAAGAGTCTAAAACCTTAGCCGATGTTTTGTCTAACATTAGCATTACCGAGTAAGCCACATTTTCACGAAATGATGACAAGACTTTGCTTTTTAAACAATAATGTGAGTCTTTGTTTGTTAAACTGTCTTGTATTTCTTTCACGTGTCCACTTACGAAAAACAGCCGGCCTTTTCGCAAAGGTTTCGCAGTATTAAATTCGGGTGAAATATTTTCTTCATCTGAATCTTCACAATTATTATCATTCACTATAACTGCACTTTCAATTAAGTGATGATATATTATACCGTAATTGAAACCTTTCGGTATGCTAATACTTGGAAATGATTTCCATCCTGTTATTGGAAACAGTGGCACCGCTGATGAATTATCGCCACTGTTATTTAATTTAATCCTATTTAATTTAGCTAAATTATACCAGTGTCCATTGTCAACGTGTGGCACTATTTTAGCATTTCCACTTTGAATGCACATTTTTACTCTAAAAATAAAATTATCTATTTTTAATTGTCTATTGTCTATACCAACAGATATATAAAATTCCGCTCACCTTTCTACCAAAACTGCCTTTTTCCCTCCTACTGGTAGCCCTCTGCATTGCAACCATCTTTTTAATTGGGTATTACTATGTGCTGCAATATTCTTTGAGTGCTGTAAAGCAGCTCCAGGGACTTCCTCTTCGTTTAAATCGACACGAACATGCTGTGATGACGACGCCATTCTAACAAAACTACACTATCGACGTTTTTATTCTAATAATCCTCCCGATTTCCGATAAACAACACAACTAAGCTCTTATAATTAAATAAATGGCACTACACTCCCGTAAATAACTAAAATACAAAAATTAATGTTGTTTTGTTGTAAATTTAAAGCGTCTTCTTGCAGGAACGTTTATGGGGTTTCGTACCAGTGGTACGAAAAACAAAGATCAGCTGATCGCGTATCGCACGTGTCTGGGCTCGTCACGCATGCGCACAGTAAAATGCACTCCAAATGAGTATCCCTATTGGTTGATCACCCGCCCTATTCTCCGGATTTAGCACCGTCAGCATTTGTTCATAAAACTCAAAAAACATTTGAAAGGTAAAAGATTTTCGACAAATGACGAAGCAATATGTGTTGAGGAGTGGTTTGCAGACCAAGACAAAGATTTTTCTTAAATGGCTTAGAATTACTTTATAAATGTTCTGCTAAATGTGCAAATCTTACGGGAGATTATGTTGAATAAATCAAATTTTGTTTTGAAATATTGCCGCGTTTTATATGGTAGACTAGGTACTTATCAATAGCCCCTCGTAGTTCAACAGCAGAAGCGGAAAACCTAAATACAGATGACGATAAAACTACGAAGCCAATAGATACTGGCAGTGATCACAAGTCCTTAGAAATACTTCAGGAAATTCGACCATACCCAAAAAGCTCGTTTTTAAAACCTAAGGCCGAAAACATAGTGGAGCGGCGAGCAAAGAGTCGAGGATAAAGTGGAGGGTAGCGAAGAAAACAAACGCATGTAGATAAAGCGATGCGCGCATAGTAACGAGTCGAGGAGCGCGCTTAGAGCGAGCCTATAAGCGAGGAAAGCGACGAATTCAAACAGGCGTGATTTCTTTGCTCTCCTCGTTGATCGACGCGCTACTCAAGAGCTATAAAATGAATACTGACCACCTGATTAGTGCAGTTTTTGCCAGAAGATCGCTTTGGGATCAAAAAGATCGTCAACACCATAACCGGTACATTCTGGACAAATTATGGGATGCTGTAGCGAAAGAAGTAAAGTCTACCAGTAAGTATTATTTTGCATAATCTTTGGTTTCTAGAATGCAGTTACTAAATTGCAATAAAATACTGTTACTGCTATTATTGACTCCAAAAAAATGCAACGAAATTCATAATCTATTATTATAAACAAACATCTTGAATGTATCTCTAATATTAACTGATTGTTGAGCGGATCTGTTGTCTTTGCTGTTTACGACAGGGTTTCTTATTGATGTTGGTATTTCAAGTGGAGTAATTTGTTTATCAAAGCCATCCTTATCAATGATTGTATTGTGTAGCACGCAAATACATTTTACAATTTTGTCGGCAAAATCTGGCGTGGTTTCAATAGGTTTCCAAAGAATTCTCCATTTAGAATTCATGATACCAAATCCACATTCGACAACTCGCCTTGCTCTTGAAAGACGCGAATTGAAGTACCTACTCTTTGTGAGCGCCTAGTTGTCTTCTACTGTACGGTTTTAGTAAATTATTTAGTAAAGGGTATGCCTCATCACCAATAAATACATATGGCATTACGGTTGCAGTTGAAGGCAGTGCTTCAGAAGAGGGTACGTTCAAATTACCACTTTCTAACAGATTGTATAATGCTGATGATCGAAATGTTCCACCATCACTTTGTTTTCCATATCCGCCCATAGGCGCCGACTCCATGGGGCCTGAGGGGGCCCGAGCCCTCCCAAAAATTCGTTTGGGGGCGGAGCCCCCCCAATAATTTAAGAAAATTATTAGTTATATTATGCCTTGTAAAATGATTAAATTATGTTAGTATTTTCTATTTTTCTTGTTTGACGATAGTTACCTTTTAAAATACATTCAGTAATGAGTTATAACAAATAAATATTAGGTAGTAAGCAGGTTAACTGAAAACGAGTGGTGTGAATCATGATAGCTTATCGCTATTTTTGCGCGTACGTACGACTGATACAAGGTCGGGCGCTTCCGCACTAGGGTAGGCTAAGTTAGTGCCAATTCAGTTCTTCCCTCTTCGTGTTCTTAGTTTTGAGGCAAGGTCATTGCCATTCCCTCCCATCCACACCGGGCGATGAGTCACCCGCATTCCACAACCCTTGCCGTACAGGGCGCTTGCTTGTCTATTGGTCTGCCTAATTAGTAACTGCTCAGCTGTGTTCGCGAATCAACCTTTTTTCGTTTACTTTAGTCTCTTAGTGTATTGTGAATTAAGTTTGCAATGGATAAATTTGTCACCAAAAAGCCGCGCTTGGAAGTTGATGATACTGCAAGTCAACCCCCGACAATTATTGTGTCGTCAATTGCTTCGTCGACTTCATGCGGGAACCGCTCACAGCCGAAACCTGGACAAAAACTTTCCGGTAAGGGAAGACCATTTCAGAAGTCTTGGTTGATCAAATATACATGGCTAGAATATAAAGCATCTACCGAAAAAGTTTTTTGCAAAACCTGCAAAGAGGCAGATGCTAAAAATCTGTCTGTCAATTTTCTTCAAAGAAAGAAGATGCATTTACTTCCGTAGGGTTTTCTAACTGGAAAAAGGCTTTGGAAAAATTCCGTCTTCATGAAAATACGTTTGTGCATAAAGAATGTGTTCTGAAGCTGAATTCTATCACTAACCCAAGTGTGGCCTCCCAATTGAATGAACAGTTAGATAGTGATATGAAGAAAGCCCGTTTAGCTCTTGAGACAATTTTTACTACAGTGCAATTTCTATGCCGACAAGGACTAGCAATTAGAGGGCACGAAGATGTAAACTCAAATTTTTTTCAACTGTTGGAACTCAGAAAGAATGACGTACCTGAGTTAAAAGATTGGTTAGGGCGTTCAGGATATAAGTGGACGTCCCACGACATTCAAAACGAGATAATTGATCTACTAGGAAAGTCTGTGTTGCGAAAGGTATTGGCTTCAATCAAGAAGACTGAACATTTTTCTATTATGGTTGACAAAACAAGTGATTCTTCGATTCACGAACAAGTGTCATTTTGTATTCGAACTGTCGATGATTCCTTAATCATCAACGAAGACTTTATTGGCTTATACGAGGCCCCTAACACTGAATCACAAACTCTGTTTTGTATTTTGAAAGACATTTTTGCTCGTCTTGATTTGTCAATGGATAACTTAAGCTATGACGGTGCCTCAAATATGAGCGGGAAGTTCAAAGGACTCCAAAAGTTAGTTTTGGATATACAACCAAAAGCACGTTACGTGCAGTGCACTGTTCACAGTTTAAACTTGGCAGTTGAAGACAGTCTCCGTCATCTTTCGTCTATGAGGGATATTATGGCTTTAGCCAAGGACTTAATAAACACCGTAAGGGAATCCAACAAAAGGATGGGACTTTTCAGAAGCATACGGTGCGAGAGTGCGAACAACCAAGCCGGTCTACGACCCCTGTGCCCGACCCGATGGACAATGCGAGCTTCTAGTATCTTGAGAATATTGAAAAATTTCGAAGAACTTCTAGAGTTTTTTTAAACATTTTCTGCAGAGGACAAGACAGAGGCAGGTTACAAATGTGCAGGCTACCTTGAGTCAATGTTACAATTCAAGATTTATTTCTTTTTACGTCTTTATTGCCATGTAATGAGCCCAGTAGAGGATGTCAATGAAAAAATTCAATGCCCTCATCTAAGTGTTGCTGATCTGGAAAAAATGTATGAGGGCTTGATTTGTATATTGAAAGGAAAGCGTGATCGTTTTGAACACTTTTGGGAATTGTGTTTAAAAGAAAAACCTTCGCAAGTTGATGATCCTTCGCTTCCTGGAATCGACATATACCAAAGAAGTATGAAAACAACGAATCCAGCTCACCACACACTTTCAAGACCCCAAAGGAATACTACAAAGCTCCTTACATTGAAGTTTGTGAAACGGTGCAATCTTGCATTACTGAGCGGTTTGCATCAACTGGACTCACACAGGTCATTGCAGTTGAAAAAGAGTGCTTGCTTTTAGTAAATAAAGGTGAAACAAATTGAAAAATCAACTGAGTTCTTCAAAAATGACCTAGACATCGAGAGACTGCACTTACACCTGACAATGTTAGCCGATATCGCTAATCAAAAACAACTGGTCCTAAAAAACATGCGTGATGTAAGAAAATACATTACACAAGAGCCTGCAGTGGGAGAAATGTTACGTGAAGTAGTGAAATGCATTAAGCTTCTCCAAGTAGTGCCAATCACGACAGCAACAGCAGAACGATCATTTAGCGCCCTTAGACGTCTGAAGTCTTATCTCCGATCAACTATGGGACAGGAGCGATTGAACAACTTGGCTGTTCTTCATGCCCACCGAAATGTTTTGGATGAATTGGATATCCGACCAGTCATCAACGACTTCATAGGCAGTAATCCAATCAGACGGTCAACATTTGCACCTTTCTAAGGACACTCTAGTCTAATAATGGTATGTAGAGCAATATTAAAAAACTTTATTAAATAGAAAATTAAATACATACAGAATGTTAAATTTTTAGTTTCGTAATATTGCTTAGTTATCTTCAAATACTTAAATATTTTTAGGATGTAACACTCAATTAAAACTTGCTGTTTACATACTTTTTGACTGAAAGCATTAGGCCTACTGCATTAACTTTATTAACTGTATTAAAGGATTAACTTTAAGATATTGTTTTTATTTAATGAACCCTGAGCCTTATTCAAAGTAAGCTTAAAATAGCTATTTTACTTTTTAATAGAATAAAAAATATGTATGTTGAAAATCTGACTCTAAAATGTTTAAAAAAACTTTAAAATTCATTATTTTTCATCTTAAATTTTGAAAATTTTCCGGGGGAGTACCCGGACCCCCCGGTATGAGCCCCCCCAATAATTTGTATAAGTCGGCGCCCCTGCAGGCATCCAAGGGAAGGTACTAGCTTCTGGGGAACTTCCGAATACGTGTAAAAAGGTGCCTACATGAGCTGCTAGTCTATTTGGATACCATCCGCTGCCGCGTCCTCCGTAATCGTGTTCAGTAGGCTCCACGAACCACCCAGCAGTCGTCAACAGGTCTGATTTCTGAATTACACTGTACACTGTACTATTGGTCATACAGGACCGTATTTACGTTATGAATAATTTTTGATAATTTGGGCTTCACATTAGAATTGTAGGGGTACTCATATACAGAGCGTGCGACTAATTTGTAACTTAACTGTTTATATTTAGGATGGTAGATATACAGGGTGTACAAAGTTTGATTCAAGCTTATTATTATTACATTTACTGCTGATTTAATATTTAATTACACAGTTGTTCATGAAAATTTTTATTATGTTACATTTATGAATATTGAGGCTTTATTTAGAGCAATCACATCACTTTGGTGTTTTATTGTGTTGTTGTTTGTATGTTGAGACCTGTAAGTTTTATTCTTCGTGGTAAGAGTTTACCCTTACTTTGGATCCGTTAAGGCAGGTCATGAGAATCGCTGCACGACAATTGGTACAGGATCTTGACGGCCTTTTGAGAATTTTGTCGATTCACCCACACCCGTTTCGCAGACAAGTTAGCCGTGGTGAATACACCGAAACGTTGCAGTGGGTTACCCGTGGGTAATAATTCGGTGTTTCAGGTCTTTTACGAAAAGTTTTGTCTTTTGTCCTGTCGCTACCCCTGTGGGGGATAGTGTAAAGTTTTTTTGTAACATACGGCTTTATTTCTTATCCGACAGAAGACCCACATTTGGATATTTGACTGCTAGAAAAATCACACCGACCTCAGCCAGAAGCGAACCCACGTCCCTTGGATCTTTTGACAAGTGCGCTAACCACTAGTGACTAGATCAGCTGATCGAGCACTTTTTTCACAATTATGTTATTGCCTTAGAAGACAAAGAAGTCGTACACCTGTATGTTAGGTTGGATATTGTTAAATTTTTAGGCACTTATTCTTCTATTACCTGATATGCAATATACCTATATAATTTTTGTATTAATTATCGGAAAAAATTCTATTTCGTATGTTACTGAAGGATTAGCGTTTAGTGCAGAGTAAAAAACATTTTGTGCAAAGGAATCGTTAAGGTCAAACGAAGTTGTGCGTCTTGTGTCAATAGTCTTCATCCTCATTTTGAAGAACAGTTCTCCAAACAAAATGTTCCAATTATTATTGGTTCAAGGTTAACCTGATATCAACATAATTTAAAAAAGTTATTGATGTCGAGGAAAACTACTACTTACAATGTCAATTATTATCGATTCATATGAACTATTCATAGAAAAACTACAGTTCAACAACAACAAACAATACTCTGAACCGCAAATAATAGATAAGAAACCTATAATAGCTTTCACAACTTTGTTTTAAATAGCAATACATGTACATAAGTTATTAATACTAGTTGTAAGTTCCACATTGTAACTCTGTAACATTAAATATTGAATTATTTTTTGAAATATTTATTCTGAGACGACAAAATTACAAAAATAAACTAAACGTTTAATCAGTACCGTGTATAAGCAATACTTGGTATTTTGAGCACCCAATTGCAGCGTACCAAATCTAGGTAGCTATGTGACTATGTAAAAAAGTTAGGATTACCAATGGACAATTTAAATCAAACACCTGCACCGTTGAAAATGTTCATATAAATATTATAAAAAAGTTTATAACTTCGATGTCTTACAAATATTTACCGAATGTCAAGATCAGAAGAGAATAATTTTTAAATTACACTTTTGTAAATAATAATAAAAATACAAATGAAGACTGGAAACCCTATAAAATAAGAATTCGTTTCCAACTTTTTCCCACTTTATTTTACAAGTACCTACTTAATTAAAATTTTATTTTTTAGCGCATTTATGTGTGGCAGTAATATTAACAAATCAAGAATATTATGAATTATTCACGGGAGTTCATTTAAAAGTTATGATAGAAATACTACAAACTGAGTCAATTAATCAGTGTAAACTTTAGGTATTGTACTTTTCAGATCGAAAATGTTCCTACAGCTGTAATAGTCCCGATTAAAACTAATCTTAGAATTTACAACTGAATAATTGTGCTTTCACATTAAGCATTTCAGTTTATATATAAAAAATGAAGCTGTTTAGCCATTGTATTCTTGTGAGTTTATTGTTAAGTTTATCGCCTCATGCAGTGTATAATTAAAAATAAAAATTAAAGTGTTTTTAAAAGGAGGGGGGGGGGGTTATTTGGTATAATGTGTGAACCGTTTGAACTAGAATTACAAAATTTGGAACACTGCAACACAAAGCCCCAAATGGGCGGAGGCTCGGGTAAATTTTGTTATTTTTTTGTGTGGGGAGTTTAGTCACTTTTCAGTAGAAATTTTAAATTTCGTAATCCTAGCGCAAAAGGCTCACACCTTATTTAAAAAAAGACACCCTCGGTGATGCACCTTTGACCATCTGTATCTTTCTTAGGAAGCATTATTTGACCCATGTTCATAGAAAGATGTTTGTTTATTTTGACGAAAGCAATGCACCCGGTATATTTTGGTTTTTGTTTAAAAACACCCTCTACAGGGATTAGAAAGTTAGAAATCCTCTGACCAATAGCAATGGATAACAGTTTGAAAAACTTTCTAAATAACTGTAAGCAATTATACAGTAAATAAGTTTAGCGAATATTATCTTGTAGTCTCTATTCAACAATTTCTGAACTTTTTTTGAATTTTTCATCTTTGAATCGCTGAGTGTTATATTTAGGTTTTTCCAAAGTGTTACAATTTTCGATCTTCAGCTTAACTCGGAACCCTAACCAAATGCCCAGACCCTACATCGGTCCCTCGCTCTATTCCGTTTGCTCGCCCGCCGTTTGCACGCTGCAGTATAATATTATATTATAAAATGTTATAATAAAGGTATCTAGGTAAGATTAAATTAAAAATTACCAGATGACCGACCATCTATTCCCTGAACACTGTTAAATATCTTAACGTTATAATGAGTGCTATTGTCCACTAACGATGTGGGTACATGTCGAAGTATGAAACATTAGCAACAGAACTGTTTCATACTTCGACATATAGATGGCGTTGTCTTTTGACAATATGTGTATAAAAATCATTTCCTGTCTGTTATTTGACATGGTTGTTTAATTATTTTAAATGTTTTCATGTTACCCCTTATTTAGGGTTATCTCAAAATTAAATTCAAATATGAATGGTAACATGTTATTCTGACATTTCACCCAATTATTTTTATTTATTTTTGACCTGCCGGCGTTGCGGTTTGGTTGTTATAAAATGTTACGTAAACCGTAAACTTTTTGGTTACCACCTTTAATGTTAATTTTTTAAGTAATTTGTGCTAATATTGGTTTGGTAAGTTTATTGAAACAATTTTGTAATATGTTTCTTTTTGGAAGTGTAAGTTCGTGTTTTTTATATGTTTTTAGTCTGAAGATGGGTTATAGCTAACCTGAAAACCTTAATTACAATTGTATAAGTTCATTTATTAAATTTTGTGGGAATCGACATTGGTTTTTATTATATTTATTCAATCTATCCCACAATGAAACTCTGGGACTTCAACGAATTTATTATGATGTGGGTAATCATGTTAACAATTGTTTGAAATTATCAGCAAAAAAACATTAGCAGTTCCAACGCAGATTACCACCAAGATATGAACGCCGAAATGTTTGAAGATTGGTTTTACACATTTGTACTTCCCAACATTCATCTTACCATTCCAAGCAAATTAAAAAGATACCCAACCAAAGTACAAAGAAGCACATATTATACAATTTTTAAATGAAAATAATGTTTCTAATCTGGCAATGTTAAAACTAAAGCAGTTTTGTTAAAACTAACAGAAGAACAGAATTTAAAAAATCATATTTCGTTGATAAAACTGACCTTGCAAACAGCCATAATGTTTTGAGATTACCGCCTACTTTTGCGAATTTAATCCGATCGAAATGATGTGGAGTACTTTAAAAACAAACGCCAGAAAAAGAAATACTGCTGCTTGTGAAACTGGTAAACATTGGAAAAATTGCGTTGAGCGAACAGAAGTATCCTCCAAAATATGAAATCAAACTTTTAATAATGAATTTAGGAGCTGATTCATCTTTTGCTAACTCAGAATTTAGGGACATCGAGTCTGAGCAAATTAAACAAATACAATAAAATGTAGATTTACGTTTAATAATATTAGAAAAGTGTGTGAACCATGTACATTATGTAGTTTAAAAATAAAGTATTATTTTAAGCATTTCTGATTCTATAACACATTTATTTATCCATTCCCAAATTTTCCTGCATACATTCTTGATCGCCTACCTGCAACGGCCCTAACACTTGCAACTTGTCTTTAAGTCAATAGCTTAACATTCACTATTAAAAGTTTGGTCCAACTATATTATTCCCCAGAAACCGTAAGAATGAAGGAGGGGCGAAGGGCGGTTTGAAAGTGGAGAGGAGAGGAATGGAACGAGGATAGAAAATAGAGAGAGGGTGAAGCGGGGGAAGGGGGAGACAAGACGCAGAAGAAGAAGAAGGGAAGAAAATGACTAGAAATCGAGAAAAGAAATAAGCGAGTAATTTAATGGGGAAGAAGGGGGAAAGAAAGGGGGAAGAAAAGGAGAAAAGTAGAAAATGTGAGAGGGGAAAGAAGGGAAGACAGTGACGAGAAAAGGATAGAAAAGTGGTTGAAGGTGGAAGGAAAGGGGTATAGGGGGAGAAGATAGAGAATGATATGAGCAAGCGACTTTAGTTTACAGGTGGTATTACGTCGCGGCATTCCGTATACCGAACACCATAGCGGATCCTAAACATCTTGAAAAATACCTTATACCATACATCAGAGAAATACCCCAAAATCATAAAAAATACCCGAAAATCCCAAAATCCTAAAAAAGTCTTAAACATCCTAAAACGATACCTCAAAATCATAAAAATACTCCAAAACTTGTAAAAATTATCCCAAAACTCTGAAAAATTCTAAAATACCTTAAAATCGTGAAATATGCGCCAAAAAATTTAAAAATACCCTGAAAATCCTAAAAATATACCCGAAAATCCTAAAATATATCCCAAAATGCCCACAAACCTTGGGAAATATACCCCGAAATCTTTTAAAAATGTCTAAACACACTAAATTATACCCCAAAAATATTAAAATATACTCAAAATTCCTATACTATATTCCAAAACGCTCACAAACTTTGAGAAATATACCCAAAAATCTTTAAAAATGCCTCAAAAATACTAAAATATACCTCAAAAATATTAAAATATACTTCAAAATCATGAAGTATACCCCAAAACGCCCTCAAACCTTGGAAAATAGTTTTACAATACAATTTTTTTACTTCTTGGTGTATAAACAAATATTTAATTAAAATCTCAAATTTATTTTTTAAATAAATTAATACTTTGTGTATACTTAAGGTGCCTAACAAAAATGCATCTTCCTGTACTGATGCAATTACACTTAGCACTGCGAGCAAACGGATGGTGAGCTTGCAACGAGTAATCGGTGGCGAGAAAATGGTGTCGAGCAAGTCGTGGCGAGCAAATGACCGAGAACCCCCCCCCCCTGCGTCGCTTCCAATTTTACACAATTACTGTGTTTTTTGTGTATAGGAACGTGATCAATTTGAGTTTGTACTTTACGCTCTGACACTGACCACGATACTTTATGAGCTTGTTTGTGTGGAAAACCGAATTAAAATAATGCTGATAATAGTTACACACTTCGTTATTCTAATACAACTTCATTAGCAACCACATTATTAACTATATTGAAAATACATGTTTCATTTTAAGAATTCCTTGATCTTTCAAAGTTAAATCAGAGCATTTGTTAACTAGATTAGGAACTAGGATAGATCCATGGTTAGTATAATAACTATGTAAAATTTATTTTTTCTCCAGAAGCCAGTGGCGGCTCGTGAGGTAAGAAAGAGGGTGGGCACAAGAAAAACTTACCTATTTTTTGTACATAAAATCCATTCTCCTATTTTTCATGCTGGAAAAGACGTCTATGATTTTATTGTCAAACTCCGGGGTAGACTGGACGAACTTCTTTTCTATTGATAGGACCGCCAATGCGTTCAGTCGATCTTTTTGCACACAATTAACTTCCATCATTGAAAAAACGTCACTTTCGTCTTTGAATTCAAACGCGCGATTGCGCGAAAACAGCGCTCCAAAGTCCAAATTCAAACGTTGACTGCAAACGGGAACAATGTGCTCGGTGCCCATTCGCCTGGTATATCGCGTATAGCGAAGATACCCAATAGGCAACCGAATCACCTCTACATAGGTACAAATCAGAGCGTTCCCCGGAAAATAGTTTTGAGGCTGTTAGCCGCGCTTGTGGTGCGGAAGGAAAATTTGATACCATCGTTAAAATAATGAAATTAAAATAATGCACTGAATTACATGTGAATTTCTTTCTGTGTTTATCTTGTGCCCTTTAGTACAAGCCGCCACTGCCAGAAGCCAATTAAAATCGTCAACACATTGATATTTTTAGTGGTCGTTATAATTTATTATTAATTGTGACTGTGTTCGAGTTTTATGAAGTTGTAAATTGTTCATGTTTATTTCAAGTGAAAGCATAATAAATATCTTCATACATAATTTGTTTAAAACATGGTATTGTTGCAGTTTCCACATTCGTGTGTTATTATATTATTTTATTCCTGTAAATATATTGAATTACGAGGTAAGGGTACAAATATTAAACCTAAAATCACTTCAAACTTGGTTAGAATTAAATATAACCTAAAAATTATTGCGTTGGTATTTGCTAACTATGTAGTTAATAATTCCCCTTAAACATTTATCCTTCTTTGCGCCGAGTGTTGAATGAGTAATGTTTACCCAGATCCTTCCAACAACACACGTTTCCCTATTTGCAGGTTTGAAATCATATCTTCGACATAATCAAAATCCTTGGGAACGAAGTGGACAGTATGAGGGAGACATTCGTTTAACAGCTCGTCGTGATGTTGACGACCTATTCTATTGGCCTAAAGGAGAATTACCGTACCAAATTTCTAATGCTTTCAGTGAGTTTCACTACCATACGGATGTTTTCAATCGATCTAACTTAACAGTAGACACAAACGTCCTTAGTGATACCCGAATAATTTGACTTAATAAACTAGCAATAACAATTTTAGTCCGCTTTATATTATACGAGGTGTGTGCTATTCAAACCCATCTTTACTTTATAAAAAATTTATTCAACAATTTAATTACAAATAATTACCGTCACAGTTAAGGCACATATCCTATTGTTTTACTAACCAACGTATACCCTGCTTACACAATTCTTGTGGCTGCTGATTGAAGAAGTCTTCCACAGCTATTTGCGACAGACTCAAAATGCCGACCTTTTAACGCCTTTTTCGTCGGTCTAAAAATATGGAAATCGCAAGGCGATAGATACGGGCTATAGGGTGGATGCTCTAAAACTCTCCATTTCGTTCGTTGAAGATTTTATTTTACCACATTAGCAACATGAGGCCTAGGCTTGTTTACTTCAGGTTCCCTAAACTCTAATAACAAGGGTTCTTCATGGTCGGAAAAAAATGCTAATATCACCTTGCCTGCAGAAGGTTGTGCTTTAAACTTCCTCAGTGGTGGTGAACTTGAATGTTTCCATTGTATCGACGATAACTTACTGGATGGCTTGTAGTAATGGCAAATTTCGTCACCAGCAACTATTGACAGAAGAAAGTCATCACTATTTTGGCTATAGTCTGTGAGGTGTTGCAGAGATAAGCCCGTTCGCAAACAGTTTTGTTCATTAGACAAGAGACGAGGAATCCATTGCGAACAAACTTTGCTGTAACCTATATTACGAACAATACTATGGACAGATCCTACACGCACCAACAATTTCTGAAATTATTCTAATTGAAATTCGTCGATTTTCCCTAATAAGCTCTTCCACACATGCCTTATTGTTTTATGTTAATGCAGTACACCGTGCACCTGGTTGCGGCTCATCCATAGTCCCCTCTACTAATTTTCGGCACCATTCCTTCACAGCTGGGTACACAATACATGCATTTTCATATACTGTTTGCATTCGTGTATAACTATGCAATAGCTGCACAACCTCAGCGCATAAAAATTATAGGACCGCACGCTGATCAAACTTGGAGGGATCTTCAACAACAAACGCCATTTCAAAATTGAAGTTTTAAAAGTCAGAATCACATTCAAACGCCAGAAACTTATTAATGTGTTGCTTACAAACACTACTAACATTAACAAACGTAATTTGAATTATTGCATTTGTTTTCAAGGCTAAGTTGATCAAAGATGGGTTTCAGCTGCACAAGCCTCGTACTACAGTCAGGAGTGTGAGATTATGGAAACCAAAAATCCATCACACAAAGAATCAATTAATTATCCTCTATGTCTGTGGTACTTTAGAACGTGCCACACAGATACAAGAGAGAAGATTACTATGTCTCGTAAAACACAAAACCCTAAAGAAGAAGAAGAAAGGGGATTTACCGTATAAAATTTCTAATGCTTTCAGTGGGTCATTGTTTATGTAACGCGGATGTTTTTAATCGATCTAACTTAACAGTAGACACACACAGTATAGTATAGAGGGTAATAGTAAAAATGCGATTATGGAAATTAAAAATCAATTAGATTGATAAATTGGATACTATATCAAACAAATAAGATAATCGATTATTAAGAAAAATTATATACTTTCTACTAATGAATTAATGTGGTAGTACTCTTGAGACCATTATTTTCAATAATAATTCACTAAACGCATGAATGTGTTGAAATTATCATTGAATCAAAATCACTGCTATTACTCGTCAAGTAGTAGAAGTGGATATAGTATTACAATTAAGATCGCTTCAATTCTGATTATAAAGTAATTTGCTTGTGGATGTTGGGTCAATTTTCTTACCAGCGTGCTAGTCTACTACTGAAAATTTTCCTTATTTATCTTATACACGTACTTGTTTCTAGGAAAATTCCCTCGTGTTTGGCACACAGGCAGTTTTCAATTCGATTATTCTTATAATCGATTATTCGGATAATCGATTATATAAGTGAATTTATCATATTCTCCATCAGCCAAAGAATATACACGTCATAGTCGCACTCTACTCGTTAAGCTATTTTATTCATTAACTTTTTTATTTCAGATACTGGGCAGAAAAAAGTCATTTTACGAAGTCTTGCACATGTTAGCAAAAATACGTGTATTAAGATTATACCTAAACGAAAATCACATAATACGAGCCTTTACTTTACGGTAAGTGGTCTTCAAAATGCTTAATCGTACAATTTCTACATTTGGTCGGTTGGGTAGAATTGAATATCGACATTAATCAATAAAACATATCTGCATTGTAGAGAAAGTTACTTTAAAGCTGCTATTAAAGTACATGGTTTAGATACTTTTTGCTATTTTTCGCGTATATTTACTTAATTACTGTAAAACATTTTCCAAACTAATGTGACTGGGATAAATCCATTTATCCACTGTCACCCATTATTTTAGCAAACCAGTTACAAAAACAATTTAACAATTCCTTACAGTTTGTTGTTGATAGTGTGGGCGGTCACGTTTAGGAAGGTACGCCACACTAAACGCAATGGCCAAATTGATTAGTTAATGATACTAGTGTAGGATGTACAGGATTAATTGTTATTAGTAGGGCTTTTGGGGTTTCCCTTACGTTTGTTATTCGTGGTCACTACTTCTAGGAACTTTTTAAGCCCAATGCTGTCTGTATCTGTAATACTTTGGATCATAATTAAGCTAGATGTTTGTGGTAGGGGCCGCGGTGGTCGAGTGCGAGAACGCACCGACCATCGAGGTCACACTGAATTGCGCTCTTTCCGGCGTGGTTTCGAATCCCCGCTGGGGCGACCGCAATTCAGTTAGTTAAGTTTAGGGTGCATGCTGCATGAATGGTTAGTGTGTAAGGGACGCCCGCAACCCCCTGAAGTAATGCGAAAGCGGTTCCGGGGGGGGGAACGGTAGTATGAATGTGTGAAAAAAAAAAAAAAAGATGTTTGTGGTAATTTATATTAAGATTTTAAAGACTTCTCTTGAAATTGTTTGGATTTCCGTTCAACGATTTTGGATAAATACGTATGCATCATAATTAAGTCAAATTTAGGTAGCGAAAAAGTAGCTTCTCTACTAACTGTTGGTTATTTCAAGCTGCACGCTATTTTATAAAGATATGAGGATGGTTCATCAATTATTGTCCCTAACATAGAAAGCATTGACCAACAAATGAATAATCTTTTTCCTAGAAATGTCAGTTATTGACATTAATATACGTAGGTGCGTAACTGCTTGTTTATAAAAGTTATACAGTGTGTTCCAAAACGTACAGGGAATATTTCAACGATGCATTCCAGAAATTATTTAGAGTCGAAAAGTCCATATAAACTTATGTCCTAAACGTAACTGTTAACGAATTATTGTTTATTTCATAATTTAAATGGCTTAAATTTTGGTTCAGCGGATTTCTGAAATACTGATCTAGTTGTCATGATCGCGTCTTTTGTTTGGTAATATTCGAACATCGTTCTAAATAAATTATTGTTTGTAACTTGTCAGTGTATTACTGTGATACTGAAGTTATTGGCTACTTCTTCGTATTCTTATTCCCTTCGTAATTCACAAGTGATTCACAATGCTAATGTTATTTTCAAATGAAGAATATGCAGATTGTTATTATGTTTACGGTCTCTGTGATGTAAATGCTTTAGCAGCACTACAACAATGTCGTAGAAGATACCCCACTAGAAGACTGCCAATGCGTGCATTTTTCATTAATTCAGATCGTCAGTTGAGGGAACATGGCACTTTCAATGCAAGATATGCAGTCGGCCAAGGAGTTGTCCGTAGACCCATAAACGATGATGAACAATTACAAGAATTACAAGAAGATCCGTCTTTAAGTGTGCGAAGAATTGCATTACGTACTGGAATATGTAGAAACCAGATTTGGAGAATATTAGAAAGTGTTCGCTTACATCCATATTATCATCAAAGAGTTCAAGCTCTAGGTAATGATTTTGAAGGTCGTTTAAAATTTTGCAATTGGGTACAAACTAATTAGAACCTACCGCATATTTTATGGAACAATGACGCGAGATGGTTTCAATAATTATCATAATTTTTATGAATGGGCTCCAGAAAATCCACATTTAAGAAAACGCTCGCATTTTTAACATCGATTTAGTGTTAATATGATTCTTAATGATCGGATTGGACCTTTTGAACTGCCACACCGTTTGAATGGTGCGAATTACGAATATTTTCTATAAAACTCTTTACCCTTATTACTGGAAGATGTGCCATTAAATATTAGACGTGGAATGTGGTATCAACACGATGGGGCACCAGCACATCAATGTCTTCGTGTTAGAGCTTGGTTTAACGCATATTTTCCGGGAAGATGGATTGGAGTAAGGGAACCCGTAATATGGCCACCGCGTTCGCCGGACCTGACTTCAATAGATTTTTATCTTTGAAATCATGAAACAGATTGTTTATGTGACGTGCGGCTTTGTGTATCGAACACAGTGGAGATATTTTTGAACAATTCTTGTAAATGAAATTGTATTAAAAAAGATTTATTTCATAAAAGTCGTTGAACAAAAATTTTAGCCACATAAATGAAATAAACGATAACTCGTTAACGGTTTCGTTTAGGATATATGTTTATACGGAGTTTTGGATTCTAAATAAGTTCTGGAATTCATATTGCAAATATTGCCGGTACGTCTTGGGACACCCTGTATATTCAATATTAAGGTGGTGGTGGTGGTGGTGATTATCTTGAAATTGAAAAATTCGTTGCAAGGGCTGTGATAAAACACATGTTTAAGGAGGGTTTATCAACGCTGGAATTTATAATGACATGTCCGGAGTATTCGGTGATTCTACCCCGTTATATCAAGTAATTAAGCTTTGGTGCCGGAATTTCAAATTAGGAAGGAAGTCGTGCAACATGCACCAGGTGCTGAACAACCAACAACTATTGTTCCTCAAGAAATTATTGATTTGGTACATGATATGGTACTGAGTGATCGGAGAATTACAGTCAAATATATTACTGAGACATGTGGCTTTTCCGTTGAAAGCGTTGAGAAAATTTTGCACGAGGAATTGTCCCTAATAAAGTCTGCGCACGATGGATTCCGGAAATGTTGTCACATGATCACAAGCGGACCAGCTTTTGCACTGCTGCGAGCAATTTCAGATTAACGGACACAGATTTGGATGGATTTTTGGAAAGATTTATAACTGTAGATAAAATCTGAGTTCCACACTTTGACCCAGAGTCCAAACGGCAGAGTATGGAATAGCGGCATCGTGGCTCCCCGCCCCTACGAAGGTTCCGTTTGACTTCATCGGCCGGAAAGATAATGGCAACAGTGGTTTGTGATTCTGAGAGAGTTCTTATTGCTGATTATTTACCAGGTGATCACACAATAACGGGAAAAACGCAAAACTCATACCAAAAATTAGTGAAGCTATAAAGCAAAGAAGGCATTCCACCAAGACAACCCTGTCGTTTACAACAGCTGTATTTCTATGGCTGCTATCCACAATGCTGATTTAGAATTTTAGAACAACTCCCATATTCGCCAGAAATGGCCCCCCGTAACTTTCACTTGTTCCCCAAATTAAAAGAACATCTTTGTGGAACTCATTCTTAGGACGATGAAGAGGTGGTAGCTGCTGTGAATGAGTAGCTTACAGTGTATAACAGAACGTTTTTTTCCAAAGACATTCAAGCTCTGCATTATAGCTATACTAAGTGTATTAACCTTTTAGGGGATTCTGTTGAGAAATAAAGTTGTTTCAAATGTCTAAATCAGTTGCTTCTATATTAGGGACAATAACTGATGAACCACCCTCGTATGAAAAGGCAGCTATCTACTTCCTTTGCACTGCACTTCGTCTTGTCTTGACTTGTCTTAAAAATGGGTCGTAGCTTAATGAAATTTGAAGATTGCTCCGTCTAAATTTACATTATTTTTATTGAAATGTTTAGAAAAATTAAATAACACAGTAGGGAAATACAACAATAAGTAATTTGTATATTTAAAACTTGCAGAAGCAACCTGGCCACAGTTGCTCATCGTATTTAGGATTCCAAGGACTCCCACGACAGCCCATATACCTTGATCCGGGTTGCGTCCAATTTGCAACCGTTGTTCACGAAATTCTCCATGCGCTTGGAATGGGCCACGAACATACTTCCCCGTTTCGTGATCAGTATATTGTGATAAACTGGAAAAATGTAATACAAGGTAGATAAAGATAATACACATGTTCATAGAACGTTTATGGACGGTGTTTGGAGTTGTTTAAGAAATTTTCAAAAATTAGTCAGAGTTTACAAATGCACCTGTATTTTAGGTATGGAATATAATTTTGTTAAGCACCGTCGCGGTGTTGCATTAGACTTCCAGTATGACTACGACAGTATTATGCATATTGATAGCTATGCGTTTTCCGCAAATGGAATGAGGACTATTGAAGCTGTGGTAAGCATACAAAGTGCACATAGGAGGCTTGCATATATAAAAAAATAAAATCAATTTCTAGCTTCACTGTCTTAATTAGTTCATAAACGAATGGCATTACAATGCAATTTTGGCCAATCACAATTTGACAACCGCTGGTAGTAATAGGACAGCAAAACTTTGATAATAAGGAGTACTGTTTTTCGCGCTGTTATCAAAACTTATTCTTTTATACCAGCGATGTCCAAACAATTCGAAACGTCTAGTTCTGCTATGCCCAATCTTGTAAATCTGTTTAAATATGAGCAGTGTTCAAATTCAAACAGGACTTTATTTATAAAATAGAATATTACAACAGTGAAAACAATATTACTTTTTGATGTAGTCCCCCTGCTTAGCAATGCCGATTTGGAAGCCTTCCTGGAAGAAGTTTATAACATCGTTATTTGACTGAAATCTTTAAACGGCTAAAGATTCTTTTAATTGTTTACAGTTTTAGTTGTTTCTGCAGCGGGATGAGGGCGAGCATTGTTTTGGAGAAAGCAAACAGAACTTTGTCTTCTCTTCCGTTTGCTCCTGATTGCAAAAGTGTCGAATAATAGTCTGCATTCATTGTGCGACGGTCTTTAAGGAAATCAACAAAGAGTATCCCTTGAGAACCCAAAAAAAAAATTGCTATCACTTTACCAGCTGACAATACAGTTTTTGAGTTTGGAGAAACGGTGTGACACCACTGAATGCTTGTACGTTTTGACTAAGGATTAAAATAGTGTACCCAGGCTTTATTAGTTGTGACAATTGAGTCCAAAAATTCAGCTCTTTCTCTCTCATACCACTGGGGTAAAGAAGAAGCGCGTTACAAACGATTCAACTTGCATTCTTCGGCGAACAAGCGCATAATAAACCTGGCACTCGCCTTATGATATTTTAGTTTGCTTTTTATGGCGTTTTCAATACTTCCGATATTAATTTGTAAATTTTGTGAAATTTTACGACCTGCTCTTATCTCTAAAAGATTTCGACCACTTAAACACCCGACTTTTAGAAAAACATTGATCGCCGTATTGTGCTCGCATTCTGGTAAGGATTTTAGTCGAATTTACGGCTTCATTCGTGAAAAGTTTTATTATCACGCGCTGTTCTACTCTACACTTAACAGAACTTATCGACTTCGTAATGGTAACTGTCAAAATAATAGTATAGTGAAATAATTTCCATGGATAAGAGTCACGGCTTACCATCAATTAATTTAATTTTTGGATTTGTTTCTAGATGAGGCTTTAAGTTAAACGTTTCCGCTTAAATTTGAGCACTCTTCGTATCTTTAAATTTACAAGTATACCCCGTAACAAATAATGCAGTAAAATAAGAGCTGTGGATATATACTGGTGCTTAGTAAGATATGTTTTACGGTTAATTATAAAATGAACATTATAACAGTAGTAAAATAATAAATGGCATAATTTTAAAATTCCTAGAAATATTTACTTCAACCAACATAATCACTAATTACAGTTATTTTAGTTTGGCGGTGATGAAAAATTGGGCAGGGCTCGGAGTTTAAGCAGTACTGACATCGCAAAACTTACAAAAATGTATAAATGCTAAACAATAAAGTGTTTGATAACCTTGTTGTTTATTGAAGTAATTTAAAGTGTCTGCCTTGCAAAGCCTTGATACATACTTTATAAAATTAGTACGACCTAGTACGGTGTAGTGCGGCGGTCATGGGCTAGAGGTTAGCGCGTTAGTCTTCTACGCTAGAGAGGTGGGGTTCAATTTCCAGTACCGGAACATCGGATTTTTAACGGCCATTCTCCCTCGCAACGGCAATGGCAAACCAGCGAGGTATTCTGCCTAGTAAATCTTCTCTGGAGTAGTAGTATTTACACTTCCTGTGGTTCGAAGTCCACATTAAGCTGTAGGTCCTTAACGTCTGAGCCACTTTAAACGAGTAACCCAGGAATACGACAGAAAGTAGATATGTCTCGTATAAAGCATTCGAAGAAGCAGAAATACGGTATCGTAACCAAGTAAATATCCTTTTTAACAAGCACAACATTGTATTTGGAAAATATGCATCGTAAAATATATCATCTTAACTAATGTAATGTAATGTATTGGTATTTAATATACAATTCAGCATAGAGTTTATATTTAATAGATTGATAAATTTCATTTGATATATGGTACTAAAATCGTTGTAAAAAAGTCCAGAAAAGTAGCTGAATGTAATTTTAAAGAAATTTATAAGTGTAAGTACGAGCAAAACGGCATACTTGGTTCACTTACTGCGAGACAAAAAATATGATATACTGTCAATAATAATATAAGGAAAAACAGAAGGCAAAATGGGAGAGAATGTCGTAGCTAAGGGCCAAAACAAAATGGACCAATACTGTTTCACAAAGCAAAACACAGAAAGGACTACACCAAACTCAACAGACCCGACACCGAGAAGGAAGAGAAATATCGTTTATAGGCCAATACGAACTGTTAAATTTTGTATTCTTCTCGAACATCCTTAAATAATCTAGAATATTTTTTTTTGTCATTTTTGTGTACATGGTTCTGCAATTTAATTTGTAATCTAATATAGTTATTTATACCACTTATATAAATAAAAATAAGGTAACGGCTTATCTGTAGTGTAGGTCATAGGTCACCAGCAAGGCAGCAGATAGATATCAGCCACTCATCTTTCCAGTCTATTAATGTTGATATTTAGGCTACATCAACAGTATAACTCCAGTATTATAAGTGGTGCGGTACATTTCAGAATGTCATCCTCGAAACTAGATATTCAGAACACCTTTAAGCCCTCCGAAAGGGTTTTTTCCCTACCTAACAAACTTCTTGTGGGTGCTGGACCAACCAACTATTCCCCTAGGGTTTTGACGGCCCTAACCAACCATTCCACGTCAACCATTTGTAAAGAACTATATCAGGTATTTTTCATAACAATACTGTAACAAAGTCGATTTGTTATAATTGTTTTATACAATGCAGATGATGGATGACATTAGAGACTTGCTAAAATACGTTTTCCAAACCAAAAATGAGGTAACTTTAGCTCTTCAGAATTCGGGTACGGGTGGGCTGGAAGCGGCATTGACAAATCTTGTGGACCCTGGAGAAAAAATTATCATAGCCATTGGAGGTGTTTGGGGAGACAGGACGGTGGATAAAGCCAAAACTAGAAGTAAGTATTTTGTTGGTAACAAGTGCAATATTTACAAATTGATATGTTTCTTTTATCCAGACATAGATGTGGTTAAAATGGTGACTGAACCTGGTGAAGTGTTTACACTGGAAGAATTGGAGAGGGAAATAAAGAGGCATAAACCTGTGCTGTTATTTATAACACATGGAGAGTCTTCTGGAGGCACCACTCAACCACTGGAAGGTTTAGGAGAAATTTGTCATAAGTAAGGTTATATAAGATTTTTTGAAAGACACATTTGGTTAAACTACTTCAAATTTTGATGTATAGCCTGAGTTAAGCTATACGCCTTTTTCTTCATTGCCTTTGATATTAGAATATTATATACCTTTCTTGCTATGGGTATATTTATAAGTTAGACTTATGAAGGATGTGAACCACTTGTTGTTCGGTTAAGTCGAGGTATAATATTTTTTTAAATATACGTTCTTTTATATTGCATTATCCAGATTGTTATCTACATATCTACAAGAATTTAACATCACAGATGAAATGACTTAGTTATACTATTTTATTGTTATATGTTGCATTTGTTGAAGTAAATACAAAGTTATTTTGCTTTTAGAGTAGGCCATTGTATTCTCTAGTAAAAATACTACAGTTTTTCTTATTCTGCCAAACTAGTATTTATTCAAATAAAAAAATGTGTTGCAAAAATATCGTGGCGGCAATAACAAATGCATACAGGGTGGGCGAGCTAAGTAGCCCCTTATATGTGGTTGACGCAGCCCAACACACATGTGTCACAGATTATTGAATTTTTTATAATATAGAAAGGGATCATAGTTGCTTTCTGTCAAGTTGATCTTTTACTGTTGTAGTAATTAATAATTTATAAGACAATAAATTTCGTTCTCTGTAAATTGATTTCTAAGCTATAGCTATAGACTTCAAAAACTCTATTTATCAAGCCACATATTTCATCTTCGTTGCTTGTTACCATAATAATGTCACCGCCGTACCTGATGTTGATACGTTTACCAGTGACGGTAATGCTCCCACGGCTTCAGATAGATCATTTTTAAAAACAACTGCCGAGTAAACATTGAAGAGCAACGGTAACAAGACACATCCCTGTGGACCAATTCTATTTTTCATTTCAACCTCGTTTGTTATTTCCATCATCTTCCACTATGATTGTTGTCCCCCACATTAAAACTTCTAAAAATTAACAACATATTAATTCAGAAGACAATTCATACCTTTCGGTGAAACATTTTCATAATAGGAGCGTTTCAGGTACAACTGCTTATTGGCAGTGGACGCTGTGGTGTCTCTAGGAGGTGTACCACTCTTCACAGATCGTTGGGGCCTTGATGTAGTTGTTGCAGCCACCCAGAAGCCCATTGGGGCTCCACCCGGATTGGCTTTTATAACACTTAGTCCAAGAGCTGTGTAAGTCTAAATTACTTGTTTCAATAGAATAGGTACGCATATAAAAAAAGACAGTGTGTTTCATTTTCTTTATATTTATTCATATAAAATTTATTGTTTCAGTGAACGCATGAAATCCCTCAAAACTCCACCACCATTCTACTACAACATTTTAGAGCTCTGCAACGTATGGAGCTGCTTCGGTCAACCTAGACGGTACTTCCATCTGCTTTTACCTAAAAATAAATTTTACATCAATGTTATTGCAGATATTATTATACTTACAATTCCCACATGATTTGCGCTGCAAGAGAAGCTCTCGTGGAACTTGCAGAGGAAGGTTTAGAAAATGTATGGGATAGACACAGAAAAACTGCCGAAAGATTTTGGAAGGGTCTGGAACGTTTAGGACTGACCCATTTTATAAAAAATCCTGAGCATAGACTGTGGACGGTTAACTTATTCCATATACCAGACAGAGTTAAATGGCCTATCCTGGTAGACTACCTTTTAGAAAAGTAATTTTTCTTTTCTGTAAACGCAATTACTCAATCATTTGATAATTTGCAGGCACCACGTTGTAATAGGTTTTGGTATTGGGCCCTCGTATAACAGAGCTTTCAGGATTGGAATCATGGGATACAATGCCAGACCTGAAGTTGTAGACTACGTTTTAGACATCTTGGAGGAAGGAATTAAATTTTGTCAAAGCGATGCTGGGCAAAGTGGTAGTGTTAGTCGCCCAGAAGTTTTATAACTCAAATACATAGTTACCAACATTAACGTCTGACTTCTTGATACTAATAGAATTATAAAATTATTGTCTAGTTTTAGTGTGTGAATAATATATACAATAAATTTTCACTTGTTTCTTCTATTGCAACCACTGGTCTGTATTATTGCCTTTCAGAATTAATTTATGTGCGAAATGTACAAAAATTATGATTGAAGTGACATAACAATGTGAAGTTCATATCATATATAACAGTTATCTATCAAAACAATCAATGCTAAATTAATTTATGAAATACAGATGATAAGTTGAGTGTTTTCTTACAGATCCCAATCAGTTATCTTATTAAATAGAAAAAATGCCACAACAAATATTTAGAATCGCATGATTTTTCTATATTTAAGAAGGTACTTTTTTTAGTTTTACAAATTAATTATCTAATGTTCTGCTAGACTTGTTATGTATTCCTCTTATCACTGAGATAAAACAGGTCAAATGATAGCTACGTCATGATCACTACCTTTCGTGTTTCTAAATCACAAATCGTCAGTGTTATTTCAAGTCTGACTCTATCAACACGAACTCAAAAAAATGCCTTTGAAGTTAGATATCCAACACAATTTCAAACCTTCAGCAAAACGGTTTGGTTTGCCCAACAAGCTACTGGTTGGCGCAGGACCTACAAACTGTTCACCCAGGGTGGTGTCTGCTTTGGCGAAATGTACCTTGGGCGTAATCTGCGAGGAACTCTACGAGGTAATAATCATACGCATAGTTGGACTAAACTTTTAGTAGCGAATGTTAAGCTGTTGACTTAAAGATAAGCTGCAAGTGTTGGGGTCGTTGCAGGTAGGCGAACAAGAACGTACTCAGACAAATTTGTGAGTGTATAAATAAATATGTTATACAACCAGAAATGCTTAAAATAATACTTTATTATTAAATTACATAATATGCACAATTGATCCACTTTTCTAATATTATTAAACTAAATCTACATTTTATTTTTTTACTTTACTCAGACTCGATGTCACTAAATTCTGAGTTATCAGAAGATGACCCAGCTCCTAAATTAATTATTAAAGGTTTGATATCATATTTTGGAGCATACTTCTGTTCGACCCTAACAATGTGTACCACGCAATGTTTCCAATGTTTATCAATTTCACAGGCAGCATCTCTGATAAGACCCAGAACATTGTCGCTTAACCTAGGAGAAGTATTTCTTTTTCTGACGTTTGTTTTCAAAGTGCTCCACATCATTTAGATCGGATAAAATTCGCAAAAGTACAAGGGGTAATCTCAAAACATCCGGAATCTGGGAAGTAACAATGTGCAAAACCAATCTTCAAACATTTCGCCATTCATATCTTGGTGATAATCTGCGTTGGAACGGGTAATTTTTTTTTTGCTGATAATTTCAAACAGTTGTTAACATGATTACCCACATCGTTAGTGGACAGCAGCACTCATTATAACGTTATATTTAACATTATTCAGGGAATAGATGGTCGGTCATCTGGTAATTTTAATTTAATCTTACCTAGATACTCTTATTATAACATTTTTTAATACATATTGCAATTACACTCAATTTCAATAAACAATTGCATTTCCGGTACTGCCATTGCCAAGAAAGTTAAATAGGGCCCTGACCACAGACCAACAAGCACCAACGGTATTGTTCAGAGATTAGATGCTACCTGCTGACTGATAATCGCATTTGAGTAGGGATTTAAACATTCGCTACTAAAAGTTGGTCCTACTTTACCCATAAACAGGTTCTTACCATCATTGTTAATGTAGATGATGGATGACATACAGGAAATATCACGATATGTTTTTCAAACCACCAATGGTGTCACATTGGCTCTGCAAAATTCGGGAAGTGGGGGCATAGAGGCGGCCCTTGCAAACGTAGTGGACCCTGGGGAAAAAATTGTTGTCTTTGTAGGAGGCGTTTGGGGAGACAGAATAGCGAATATAGCCAAAACTAGAAGTAAATTAGAGGTTTAGACGTAGAATTTGATATTAATATGTACATTAAAATATTAGATATAGATGTGGTGAAAATAGACTTGAAGGATGGTGATGTTCTTACACCTAAAGAATTGGAGAAGGAAATTATCAAACAAGAACCTGTACTGGTGTTCGTCACACATGGAGAACCATCTGGAGGTACTCTTCAACCACTGGAAGGTTTGGGAGATATTTGCCATAAGTACGTAACAAAAATTTTTTTGGGCTTTGTATATTCGTCTGTATAGTAAATAGTTCTAAGAACATCTTCATTCAGTTTATAACCATTGAAAAAGGCATTTATAGTTTTAACAGTACCACGAAAACAACTCATTTTACAGACACAACTGTTTGTTAGCTGTGGACGCTGCGGCGACTTTAGGGGGAGTTCCTTTCTTCACAGATCGCTGGGGTGTCGATGTGGCGGTTTCCGGCAGCCAATACGCGATTGGAGCCCCACCAGGCATGTCACTCTTGACTTTGAGCCCAAAAGCTGTGTAAATAATATTTTTGTTTCCACGATGCAATTTCTCAATCTTAATCTTTTAGCGAACGCATGAAAGCCACAAAAACACCTCCAGCTTTCTATTACAACCTCCTTAGGCTATGCGAAGTATGGAACTGTTTCGGATCACGCAGAAGGTGTAATCGTTAGGTCTAAAGTACCAAAACTCTAACACGAATTTGGTTATAGATTTCACAGGTACCATTACACCTTTAATTCCCACATGTTGTGTGCGTTAAGAGAAGCCTTAGTAGAGCTCGCAGAAGAAGGTTTAGATAAAGCATGGGAAAGACATGCGAAAGCAGCGTCGAGGTTTTGGCAAGGGATGGAAAAAATTGAGCTGAAGCATTTTGTGAACAAACCTGAAAATCGTCTTACCACCTTTCATTTAATTTGCATCCCGTTTGGAATAAAGTGGGACTTTCTACTGGATTATTTTTCTGAAAAGTAAGTGTTTTGGAAAGTTAATAAAGATGACATTATTTTGTGATTTCGTCTGTAGATATCAGGTGGCGATGGGATCTGGAACGGGACCCTCACTTAATAAAGCAGCTCTTGTTGGCGTAATGGGTTACAACGCAAGACCAGAAGTGGTAGATTATGTATTGAAACTTTTAGACGATGGAATTAAATTTAACAAAAGCACAGTTGAATAACGAAAAACTTGACAAACCGACTTTCAGTCTGGCTACACTTTTATTGTAAGTTCACATGTAAAAGTAAAATCATGTGGTAGCAAAATTTTATTTAATCTAGAGTACGAGGATTTGAATATTACAAAAAAAATCTGTTATAAATAATAAATAAATAATGTGTATAAAGGTAAGGTATGCGAACTAAAAATTGGTACTGTCGTTAAAAATTATTTATTTATCAAACAAACAAAAAATATGTAATAATATCGTTATAATCGTATTTGTTAATAACACTAAGTTTTCCATTAACAGCTGCTTGATTAATTTTTTTGCGATTGTTGTGCAATAACCCCTTGAAATATTCTTCGTCAAATACTTTCAAATTGTTATGTATTCGTTGTTTTAATTGTCTAAGCGTCGAAGCTGACCAATTTTCTCATAAACCTTTTGTTTTAAGTGAGCCCAGAATCGTTCTACGGGTTTTAATTGCGGAACATTCGGGAGATTCTCATTTTTTTAAAATATAATTTATATGTAGATCTTCCATCTTAGCAGCCGTTTCATTGGCGTAATTGCATGACGCCCCATCGGACCAAAATACAGGGTTACTACAAAAGAAATAGACACTTTGACTGTTTTATTAATCCAAAATTAATAATGTTATCATGAATCGGTTTGCACTGATTTATAAAGTGATTCTTAAAGTTTACTTTCAGAACTCGCAAGTGCTCAATATGTGTTCCTCGTGTCACACAAGCACACATCAAAGCGATAGTCTAGTTCATTCCAAACATGCATTGACACTTTCCACAGCTCTCGTGATGCGTTGTTTTAACTCATCTAAATCATTAAGAAACGGAGGGACGTAAACCAGGTCTTTAACAAATTCCCATAGAAACAAGATCGGGGCTCCTTGGCGGCCACCGTGAGAGAATGCGGTTGTCGGCTGTTGCACGGCCCATCCAGTGCTGTGGAAGTGTTTCGCCAGATAATTTCTAACGTCATGGTGCCATTGGGGCGGCGCTCCATCCTGTTGGAAGATAAAGTTTCTTCCGTCTTCATGCAATTGAGTCATCAACCAATCCATCAACATTTGATGATATGTAGCTCCTATTACTGTGTTTTCTTCAAAAAAGGAAGGACCATACACCTTCGTACGAGATACAGCACAGAACACATTCACTTTTGGAGAATTCTGAAAATGCTCTACCAACACCCTCGGACGTTGTGTTTATTCACTTTGCTACTTATGTGGAAAGTTGACTCGTCACTGAAAATTATGCGCTCGAAAAAATCATTTTCTTCATTACGTTGTAGCATTTCAAAGCAGAAATCTCGACGTCATCTTGTCATCTTCACGTAGATGTTGTACTAACTGCAATATGAAGGCGTCATTTTCAGTCGCTTATGTAAAATTTTTCACACAGTTTGTTGCGAAATTTCTACTTCCAAACTTGTACGTGTTGTTGATTTTTGTGGATTTCGTTGGTAAACAGCAGGAAAACGTTCCACTGTTTCTTCTGACAAATGAGGTCTTCCCGGACTTTTGCCTTTACATAAACACCCTGTCGTTTCAAATTTATTGTACCTATCGTAGATCGACTGTTTAGTAGACGGTGGTTTTCCAAAATGTGTTCGAAAATGTCGTTGGACAACAGTTACGGAGATCGTTTTGGCGAATTCATGCACACAATATTATTCTTCCGTAGAGTTTCCAGCGATCTAAGCTATTACGCTTGCGCAGTACTACCAACTGTGCTATCAAACTTTCTGCAGTTCCTCAACCTAACAGCGCAAAACGCATGTCGATATCACAGATAACTTTTGTTTTATACCATATTAAAAGTGTCTATTTCTTTTATAGTAACCCTGTATATACCTTCCTGGTTGATAATTATTGACTACAAACGGCTTCAACTTTCGTGTTGTTCGAGAGTCGATTTTGGTGCATCTATTTGGTGCAAACGTTTAATTATTCTCTGTTTTAAAATTTTAGATTTGTTTGGATCTGACAAATTAAATTGTTTTGCAAATTTTGATAAAGTAGCTCCATTTTTCTTTAATAATCTCACAATTTTCCGTTTTTGATCTTCAGTTAAATTGCTTCGAGTTTTCCCCGAACCCTCTATTCTTTCTATTCCACCAACTTCAATTAATTGTTTCCAAAATCTATAAACAGTGTTTTTACCAATTCCATAAACTTTAAGTTCTGACCGAATATGACGTAATTTTTGGTTGTCTTTTTTACACCTCTTGGATTAACTTTCGTTGTTCGAGTTCATTTAAAACAGTCATGGTCAGTATTGACAGTTTTACTTAAAATAAATAAAAACAACTGACCACTTAAAGTCAAACTTAATATTATCATCTTGCTACTTGATAATTTATACAGAAACGTTAAGAATGCATGATAGTCCCAATTTATAATAGTTCGCATACCTTATACCGCTAAATAAATAAATAACAAACAATTAGGCACTTTATGTATTTTTATTCCTTGGTTATAACGGCTTAAAATTAATAAATTTCTTTTCCAAACTGTACTGCACTACATTAAAAATGGAACACCCAGTAAACCTCAATATATCTTAATAATTTTATGGTAATAATAAAGTATTATATGATTCAAATTTCATAATCATTGGATAAGTCTATAGATCTCAAATTCAGTAATGTCGTAAGCTATGCACCTCCTAATCTGCGAGTTATACTCCAAATGAAGTGCTCGACGTTTTCCTGCGGTATGGGTCCTAAGCAATCTGAACCTCATTTCAGAGATCCATCGGAGAACAGATAATTGGTCCAACTTTCTGTCTATAATATCTAATACATATTCGATGTGCTCCTCAAAGGAACTTTATAGTGACAACTGCGGTTTAAGGTACGGCATTATCATGCTGGAAAATAGGGCTTTTTAGTTTCTGGAGATACGCCAATGCAATAAGTTCCAAGACATTGCGAATGTAGTGGTGGGAATTTACATTTCTTTCCAGAATACTAACACGTCCTCGGGTAAGCGCTGCTTAGCGTTCCATACGATACTGAACTTTAGGCGTTCTTCCTCGTCTCGTTTTCAGCGGACCCTTACCCTTCCATCATGGGCCCACATACAAAATCGGAAGCTAAACACAACTCGATTCCATTTCTTATTCCATTGAAAATTTTCCTGGCGTCGCTGCAGCCTTGCTACTGATCGGTAGGATTGAAGGCCAAAAGATTTTATTCTACGATAAACGAAACAGAGAGTAACCCATTCATTGGGAATTAGCTTGGTGGTACTGAACCGGTCCCCAAGAGCATTTATTCTTAGGAGGCAGTCTTCACGGTCATTAGATCTACATACAGCTCCGGTAGCTCTACTTTTTTGTCCATGTTTTCTAACATCGCATTACGGTGGATGTTTTCCTGTTAAACCTATTATCAATAGCAACTAGCAACTAAACTATTCATATTCTTTCAAAAGTACTTAATTGAAGAAAGTTATCGCATCTACAAATGTATGTAAATGAAGCCTCGCAAAATAATATTTTAAATTCAATACCAGCAATAAAATTGAGAGTATACTTAAACGTTTAAACGCAAGAGCCATGACATCTTTATTTTTAAAAACTCTCCAGACACACTATGTTCCTTTTTCAATCATTTTGAAATTTTGTCATAATCGCGGTGCCGTAGTAGAGGAGGAGTTCGGTCCGGGATCCCGTATGGGATGCACGCGTCTGGCGGGGCTCCGCTTTCGTTTAGAGAATTGGCAGCGTTTGATTTGCAATACGCGCGGGCAAGCGCTCGAAAGTGGCTTTGGAAGGCTACCTAAATTCAATTAAAATAGTTAAAAATAGCTGCAGGTGGGTTTATTTAGCGGATTTTATACATATGTGTATTCGCTGTTCAGTCATGTTCATTCAAGTCAACACTAAGAATTTAAAAGCGCAGGCCGTCCGGCAATAACGAAGACCCCGTCTAAAAATAGCTCAGACTAGGGGAAATTAGTGACGGTTTGGATTCTTTTATTTTCATTTTAAAATAAAGTTTTAGTTTGTTTGGCTGGTCTTAATTATTTCATTATTATTTAATTTAGTGAAGTTGTCATAAATTGCTTTATCTACTATTCACATAATTAACAAACTTATTAATATTAGGGAACAACCAGGGCGAGTTAGGGAATAGATTCCAAGTTCCTAGGTGTTTAAGTAAGCCAACTTAACTTAGATTTATCAGTTAGTTGATTCTACTATTTCATTTGCACATTCTTTTAAAAATTTAAAGTAATGTCCATGTAGCTTTGGAATGGGTTTACGAGGGCGTGATCGGGTACGGACGTGTGTATTATCCATTGGATTTCTTCAGCTGTTGTACAAAAACCAACCCGTTACCTTATTTTAAACAAAAATACCTAAACACAGGTTATTTAGTTTTGCTTTAATAATAATAACGTGGGAATGGGAGTGCTCGCAAAACGCTTCGGGCGAAAGTGCTTAGCGAGACTAAAAACAAAACAATTTTTGGGGCAAACAATAGAGTGAAAGTGCAAGGGTATCCACCCGGGGACGGAGGAGAGGAGAACCACTGCCTCCACAAGGTGCTATATCAAAAAGGGGAAAGAACAGGCATCGACACAGACCACAACAACACTGAGGGTGACGCAGGTGAAAGCTAAGTGTTGCAGGCCTAAGTAGCCATTGTAGCCCTTTGTAGTCTTTAGCAGTAGTTGGTAGCACTGGAAGTCTAACAGAAAACTAGAAAAAGAGAGGGACGCGCTTTGACACTTTAATCTCCCTTAACCCAGACTAATTTCATAGAACTTACTCGCCTTTAATTAACTAATTACTTGCTAATTGATTAATTACTTAGCAATGTGTTGATTGGTCGTGCATGTAAACGTGCTGCTAGGATTTGTATTGGATGTTTATGTGATGGGGGTCGGATATGTATTTGATGTGTTGGGCGGCTCACTACATCAAGAGGTAGACGTTGGACACATATTCTAGGAGGACCGGCCGGACATCCTCTACAGCCGGAGTATGCCATGCGGGCAGAGGAAATGCAGATCGGAGGACCGTGCTGCACGTGGAGTACATCATTGGGGGGGATATGCTGGGCGCCGGCATGCCTGGGGAAACATGGGAGGTCTGGGCGCGAGAAGGGGGGATGTCCGAAGAGAGGTAGGAGGAATGTGCGCGCTGGCTGAGGAGTCCGTCAGGAGTAGACTGGGGAGGGACAGGATGGCGAGGAGGAGGAGGCAGTATGAGGGTGAGGAGGGAGAGGGCAGAGGAGAAGGAGCGAAGCAGGTGGCGGTGGGAAGGACGCTGGCTGTTTGGCTGCCAACGGCAGAGGGGAGGGTTGGGGATACGAAGGAGGTGCAATCCAGAGTCGACCTTCCAATTGAGTGGAAGGGCAGTGGTGGTCAGTGTGGCGAGTATTACGTGATTGGTTGGTCATTGGGAGACACGGAGGGGAGCAGTCTGTTACCTTCGAACAATGTCCAGACGGGAGACGCGAGCAGGGTGAAACTTTGATACCGGGGTTTCTTGGGGTCGGGGGCATGGTCGCATAGCGGACAGTGTGAATGGATTTGGGAGTGAATATTAAGTGAATATTAAGTGGGTTGTTAGTTATTGGGAAACTAGGAGATGTGCAATCAGTAACCTTGGAACAATACATGGATGTGAAATACGATCAAGTAACTTTGTGGTTGTGAAATAAGAACACTGTGAACCTTCGATACCAACGTTGATTGAAGCCAAATGCATAATCTCATAACGGGTAGTTTAAATAAGTTTGGGAGTAGGTATTAAGTAGGTTCTTAGTCATTAGGAAACTAAGAGATGTGCAATCAGTAACCTTAGAACAATAGATAGATGTGGAATAAGAACAATGTGAAACTTTGATACCAAAGTTTATTAGGTTCAAATGTATAATCGCATAACGGTTTAGGCTACGTACTCAACAACCCCATTGATGCGTAGTTTACTAACTACCCAGTGTTGCAGCAGCGGTGTCTTGCGTTATGCATTGCAGACACGCTAACGTTCTGCAATGCCCCACCCGATCCCACCCTGTCCCGTAAATTCCTACCCACTTACTGGTATGGGGTGGGCCTGGCGTATCCAGGATCGACCCTCGAGTCGGCTCCATGTCAGATGATGATGATGATGATGATGATGATGATGATGATCGCGGTGCCGTAGTAGAGGTATTTGCATTGTTCCATACTTTTGCCCAATGCTGCATATGTTATTCTTTAATGGGTATGCTCCATCTGCAATTCCACGGATAAGAAAACTACGTTATCAGGACGTTGAGGAGAAGACCATCAACCATCTTAAAAATGTTGCTTCCTTTGTTAATTAGATGGGAAATATCTAAATAAAAGCAAGATTTTTAAATTTTCTTTACAGTCATTTCTCGAAATTCAAAAAGAAATTTAAATATATGATGATATTCCTATAGATTTTCAAATCTGTCCTGAATGGAGCTTAAGGATCTATCAACAAACGTTAGATAAAATTGATTTCTGAACAATTCTCTTGGATTTGTGATAGGTTCATCGGGACTTTAATAATCAGAAAGGCGAACTTTAATCATACCCCTTATAACTGGAAATTCGTCCTCTTACTTCTGCAGGTAGAGCTTCTTCACCCCTAGTACATTTCCTAAATTAAAACCTTATTTTTAAAGTGCGCAATGAAGAGGTCGCTCCGGCCGCCCTTAGAATTTGACCGCCTGCGTGCATGTACGCATTGCAAACCTCCCAGAACCGGCGACGAGAACCATTATTATCCCTTATTACTATTTTTTAGTCCAATTTAAAAATACGTTGTTTGTCAAATTTATTTCACACCCCAAGGCTGAAGTTACGTCTGTGATATTCATAGTATCATAGTACTGTAGATTGTTAATTCCTTTTAGTATTTAGTTGTTATACTCAGAATTAAAGACATATTTAAAAAATGAACACTTCGCCTGGCTTACTTACTAAATAATTGCTATATATGTTGCTGCAAACAATACAAACAAACAGATACGTTTTTGTGTTTAGAGCACTACACTATGAATAGATGTTATGTGGAAACTTAAGTTAAACATCAGTTGATACCATGGAACTGATATTAACTATTTTTAAGAACCTTTTCTTTTAAAGCGTTTAAAAATCATCCAACAAATACTTCTTCCCTTCAGTTGCTATGTTATTTCGGATGCCGACAATAAGGTACATACAGTCGATCGTGACACTCTATTTGAGTATGTTTTGTTCAGTTTCTTCCCCAATTTTTACAGTACTCTATACTTCGTAGTTGGTTTTGCCTGCTTACCAGCTCATACATTTATCTGGTAATAGTGGTAAATATAAAGAGAGAACATAAGACGGCAGCTAGTCTGAAGTCGCTGTTCACTGACAACCAAAACAAAGTAACGAAGAACTGAATGTTGGGACAACGAAGAAATGACAACGAACTAGTAATTTTAGACATCAAAACGATAAACTGAAGCAAAACACAAAACGTTTGCACGCCTCAAACGACTACGCAGAGCTTGTTTGATTAGGCAGAAAAACAAATTCCCAAAACAGATTGGACACTGGATGTAAAACTTAAATAAAACGCTGGAAATACATCAAAGAGCGTTGTCGATCTAAAAAATTCGCATCGGCAGTAGGCAATAAGAAACATACAAACCAGCGATTATTTTCGAGATAACCAAAAGATAGCGTAAGATTGGTAATTTACGAATTAAAATAGTGGGGGGGGGGGGCGAAGAAAACTACAAAATGTTCAATTATTTTTAATACGGTTGTAGCGCTTTTGCATTTCATTTATGTAGTTTCTGGGTAAACAAAGAGCGGATGCGATCAGAGCGGCGATAGGCAGGTGACATGCAACAGATAATAATACATAATAATACACACAGACTTACTGATTTGTCAATAAATATTGGGCAGTTGTACTCACCGGGCTCCTCCAGCCGCCTGCCCCTGGATTGGAATTCGAATAGGATACGGATGCTCATCTGCCGGCTAGCTGTTGTAGCCGCAGTCATTCGTAATTGTACAGTAATTACGACAATTATGCATATATTCTGGTGCACCAATCCTCCAGAGGGATCCAGGCTATGGACCAAGTCCATAGCCAGTCTCTCTGTTATTCACAGGAGTCACGGGTGGGGGGAGCTTAGCTCCACATGCGAAAGGGAGAGTATAATTAGTGTCCACACCCCCGCGTAAAAGTCAGTCGATGCCCTTCTGACATTAATGTTGCTTTGATAAGAATAATAATAATAATAATAATACTTCGACGTAGGCACATTTACGATGCAACCTCTGCCGACTGACTACCTCCCGAATGATTACTAGGGAAATAATGATTAATCATGCTATACACACCATCTACTCATATAGCTACCCATATTCACTACGTTACTGTATTCAACAAGTATTTACATAGACACACCAGTTAGAATTTAAACCCTTCTAACAAGGTTTTTAAAAACTATTTATTTATTTTTACAAAGAATAAATGGAACTTTGGAGTACATAAAATATCGTTCTTACAACTCGAAGATTATTCTAAGACTAAAGCTAATTTAATAAACGGACGACTAAGTAAGCTCATCTGCTTATCTTATCACACCTCAGAGGAAGTATCGGGTTTCTTAGATCGAAGCGTAATGTGTTGTGCTATGCATAACTCCTCCCATCTAAGAATGTTTAATGGTTTTTGAAGAAAATAATTAAACTTTAGATTGCATTAAACTGAATTCATTTTCTTCCTGTGTGGCGAGATGTCTTTTTAAGTAATTTAACATTTTTAGTTTAAGGAATTGTCGTTTGAAGAACACATACAATATGATGCTTAATATTAACAAGATAACTATAATTATTATAATAATTGAAGATAAAGCAAAATGTTTGTCTATAGAATAGTTTACATTGTTTAATAGGTTCGTTTGTTCTCCAATTTTTATTTGATTTCTGATGAGTTTATTAGTGTCTATTGGGGCTAAATCTATTTGTGAGATATTAACATGTTCAGAGGGCAATGCTAATAATTCATTAATATTAGGTATTTTTAATAATTCTTTTCTTGTAGAAGTAGTCCTTATTGAAAATAAAACTTGATCATGATTAATTAATATTGAACAATCGGGAGTGAGATGTATTAATTTTGATCCATATAATTCGCTTCTATAATTTTGATTGTTACATTTTATATCCAATATTGCTTTTGATGGAGCACTTATAAGCCATGTTGTTGAAGTAATTTGAGTAATTTTAATATCTTTCAGTTTAAAAATATATGGTTTACAAGTTTGATTATTATTGAAGGATAATAGTTGTGTTTCACATAATTTATCGTTCGGGATTTGAAAGTGATTATTTTGTTTACAATAATAACTATTTAAAGAAACTAATTTGCAGTGATGTATTTCAATTGGAATGCTCATTTTTGTGTTGAATAGAAAAGTTCCATAGGTGGGGATTATCATTCTAAATTGATTATTGTCTATAAGAATTGGGAAAGGTATCAACTGAATTATTTGATATTGATTATTAACAGAGATTAGAGGAATTTCGTATATGAAAGTTATTTTTTCTTTGATTTGGTAAGCTTTGATCGTAATAATAGATTCATAAAGGTGTAAATATTTGTTAGTAGCCGGATAAGGAATGGCTAATGATTTTCCCGATATGTCGTTCAAATAATTAGATATCTGATTCAAATTTTGAATTAATTCTTCATTGTTTAGTAATGACATGTGCATTTGTTGGTTTTGGGCAAATGTCATTAGATTGAAGCGTAATGTGTTGTGTTATGCATAACTAGCAAGGGGATCGACCACTTACGGTTCACGATATATGCGGAATTATTGAATGGATTTTATTATAATTTGTTAAGCGCTCTCTGATATGCCGTTATTATACCAATTTTAGTTGGTCGCTTTTGACTCCCTAAATTTGAATAGAAAAAATGAAATGAAATACAACAAAGCTACACAATTTGGGTCGCTTTATTTTTGTGTTGTGTATACTTCCAAAATTTACCAATAAGACTTGAAATCACACTGTGTAACTGCTGTAAACACTCAGCGCGGTGTAGAGTGATCCAAATATTGTACATTAGGAAATCTGTAGTAGGGTCGGCTGTGCTAAAAATGTGAGACGAAAAAAGTCGGTAATTATGAGACAGTAAATTTACATCGAAAATGTAGACCCTTAGTAGGTACTAAGCCACACTCAATACAGTTCTGTTGAAATACGTTGGACAGGGTTCCCACTGCATTATAAGAAATACTACAAATTTTGCACGAAAAACGTTTGCATTTACTCTGAAAACTTTTGTCTTATCTTTCTTGTAGTAGAACTGCTAGTTTCGGTCAGTTGCGTTAGAAAAAGTGCATTTCAATAGCAGTGTATTATGGAATTTAAACATCATGGTTTTGCGGGGTAAAAATGAAACAATTTTAGGGCAATTATAAGACATGGGAATTAGCATACATCTGGCTTCAAACATCAGAATTTGCGCGTACATAGCTTTTTACCGTTAAACTTATACGGTACTGCATTACTGACGTTGCAAGCGTGTACATCAACATATTTTTCATTTCTATATCACTTGATTTAAAACTTTACGTATTCACATTTTTATATAGAGATATGCTGATGCAGAAAAATATTGCCTTTTCTTTGCTAACAGAGAAATTAACAAACAACTCTTTTATATACTTCCGTGTTAAACTATCATGTTTCAGTTGATATGATATACACGGAATTGTTTTCTCAAATGAGCAACGCCGGGTTTAAAGCCAACAAAATACAATATACGATTAATGTGTATTTACAATAAGAAAAATTATTTTAATAAATCATCAATTCGATGTTCATGTTCTTCGAGTTATATGGTTATTGCCTTACCGAAAGGTGCCTGGTAATCTCTGGTTAACATTTAATAAAGTTGTAACTGCAGATAAAATAACTGACCCGGCTTTAGCAATTTCCTTTCAAAGTTTAACATTTTCAAATATCCATTTTATTTAGGTAGACATATTTATTTATTCTTTTTAATAATAATAAAATTACAACATAGAATTATAATTACATAAAACATAAAATTTACTATTTTTCTGGCGTATCTACTTTACACTGACTGGAATTGTCTGTACAATATCGTGCGAGTCGTACCCAGTTTCGTCTAAGTAACATATATTTCCATTTTCTAGGCGATATATGTATTTTGCATTGATTTTGGAGATACTCGCGGCGACACGCTTGTAATCTGTTTGCTGCCATAATAACTTGACACTAGTCTTATGTTTAAATCCCATACGTTTAATAATTCTTAGCAAACTTCGGAACACTTTATTGCAGTATAATCTTCATTCAATCTTTGATTTAACAATGTTCGCTATCAGTCCGCGGTGTCCACATTTTAAAATTAAGTATTAATAAATATCTATTTCGTTTTGAAAAGTGTGTAATTTTTAGCACATTGGACGTTATTAATAAACATTGTTTTTTTTATGAGAGAAAATATTTATTTATCAATAAACAACAAAGGAATATAAAGTCGTATACATATTTATATTCGAAATAATTTTTATTTGCTCTTTTATTCATACATTTGGTTGTATGCATATTGTTTGGGTTATTAATATATTAATAAATCAATATACTGGACAGCTATTACTATAAAATCATAGCCCATCATCCCCTTGGCAACCAATTCAATTTGTAAAAATAAGAACAAAAAAATTACTAAGAAAATAATGCTCTTATCTTACGTATATTATTTGAAACTACATATTTTGCTATCTCAAATATCTTTTAAAATGTTAATCTTTGAAGTATTGTACATTTTCCAAATACCGCCGTTACTTGGGAAGCAGCGAATTAGTAAACGTATGTAAGTGACACCTATGAGGTTGTACAAAACTTTAACTACCTAACTACCTAACCCTTAAACCACCTAGTATTTTTATAATTCGTCACCGTTACGATGATATGGGGCTTCAAAATTTTTTACATCAATTCAATAAAATATTAATAATTTTTTTGTTTTTTGTTAAATTTTAATAAACTTCCTTGTTTTGGAAAGCCAACAACGCAAGCTTCATTTCCGGTCAAGATAAATATTCAGTTGAGTGTGAAAAGATAATGAAATTTGACCTAGAAGTGACAAATTCGTAATATAGGTGTATTCATTTAAATTATCATTTCTATTCGAAACTCTGTTAAATAGCTCTTAAATTTTCGAACAAAAAAAAATGTGAAGACTTTTTTGGAAAACAGAATACGAGTTCATAATGTGGATAATAACTCAGGTAACGATCTCGTTTTCAGGATATACTCTAATTTACAAATTTATAATAAAATTTTTCACGTTTTGGATCAGAGTTCATCCACTTTTCACACTCAGTAGTACATTTTTCGACTGGATATCAAGTTTTGCCAAAGCAACAAAGTTTATTAAAATCGGACATTTTTATTTTATTTACATTTTATTGAATTTACGTAAAAAACTTTGAAGTCGTATATCTCCGTAACACTGCCGAATTAATAAAAAAGTACTAGATGATTTAGGGGTTGAATAACCTCGGCTATATATTTAGAATCACTCTGTAGAGCAGTTGAAAAGTTAACATAGATATTACCTGTAAGCCTGGTTGCATATGCCCATTTTAAAAATATTGCTTTGTCAATGTTGTTATTGGCAGATTTTTCCCATTGTATTATTTTGTTCTGAAGTGTAATTTAACGTACCTAAACTTTTTACAGGTTCAAGTAGTAACCAGCGTTTTGCTACTCCATGCCTAACGAGTATTTTTTTGTAACGTAATACCATAGGCAAATATGTGTTTATTTGCCTATGGTAATACCTATACTAGGTCGTTCACGGCAGAGTAGCATCCTACTATTCGAAAAATAGGCAACCCAAAATACCTTTATAAATGTAATATACTACGTATCTACATTTTTAGGGGGTAATATAAATCCGAGATATCTGTTTGGTATTTTCAAGTCGACATTTCCAATCTATAATACCGCCAATAAAAATTTAGATATCGCAGTTCCTTGATGTATATATTTGGGTTGCCTATTTCTGGAATGGCAGGCGTTAATAACCGCTATATCATGCCTTATTTTTTTTATAATTTTCTAATTTTTCATAATTATTATACATGTATGCATATGAATTAAAAAAAAAACATATTGAACATCCCAAACTGAGTAATAAATATATTTACGTAGGTATATTTCGATAAATTTTAAGGTCCTTGTCAATCCAATACGACTCCGAAAAATGATGCTATGGGAGTTAATCAACCAATGGTAGTACCTCAACCAGTGATAGTACCTCAGCCAATGGTAGTACCCCAGTCAGCGATAGTAACTCAACCAACACGCACTGCTCAGCCTGTTGGATTTCAGCAATTTAATAGTCCACCACCATCAGCACCAAAAGGTTACCTATTATTTTAAAACACGTTTAATAATAATAACGTTTTAATTTTACAGAGGAAAAGAAGCCAGTACCTGGTGATGCAATGCCTGTTGATCATTTACCGCCTTCCTATGAAGATGCCATGGCAAGTGCACCAAAACAACCACAGCCTTGAATTAAGTTATTATGTTTATCTGAAACCTGATGGTATTAAAATCAAGAGTCAGGGAAAGCCATGTTAAAATTATTATGCAGTAATTAATTCATATACCAGAAATTACTGTTGATATAATGACAATAAGATATTTAATATAATATGTAATCTATACAATATACAATGCATGCTTGTTTTTTATTATAGTTGTTCAGGTGTCTTTCATGCTCAGAAGCTAATTACGTCCATTATACACAAAAATACGTTGACTCATTTAAGAGCAACAAACATTTAAATATGCATATTTTGTAATGTTTGTTAGTATATGCGATATGAACTAATTGAGAATCAATTATTAATCTTAAACCGCAAATATTTGAATTTGCATTACTCAATATGCTTCTGTGACTTTTAGGTTTGTTTTTAATATTACGATTATTAAATGTGGTTTAGGCACTATATGTGATATTTTGTATAATATATGGTATTTATGATATGACGTTTCTTGTTAATAGTATAATATATTTGAAGTTCTGTAGGAAAAAGTTGCCTATTTAGTTATGATATGGTTAAAAGACATTAACTTTTTACATACAAGATATAGTAATCATTAGTTTGTTAGTATGTTTCGTCATTTTCATTTGTTAAATAATCTCTTACTTCATAATTAGGTGACATGTGCTCTATTAACATATGAATCAAAGAATATAGATATGTACATATTCTTTGTTATGAACACTACTTTATATACCAACTTTCAGATTCCTATACAAATTTGATTTTGTAATACTGCCAGTACCAACTACACCTCTTGTTATTGTTATTGTTATTAAACGTATAATTCCTGTAAACTTTTTTACTGAAATAAAATTTTATGTATTAAAACAATCATTGTTCCTGGTATATGCAACCCAAATGACACATTTGTAAGTCTACTGAGAGCATCAATTCCCTTTGATTTATTCGTAAATATTCAATATATTACAAGCATCTCGATAATTTTAAAACTGTTACAGTGATAAAAACGAAATTGCCAATATACATATAAAATTTGGTACTCTTAGAAGTGTGTTATGGATTGCATTGATTTTAAATGTTTCTACTGCACTTTCCAGTGCATGTTGATCGCCTCCACTCAATTTGAGTATGGCAAATGTTTCTACTGCACTTTCCAGTGCATGTTGATCGCCTCCACTCAATTTGAGTATGGCAATATAAAGAAAGAAGCACATTATTTAAATTTCCTTTTTGCAAAGCATATGTTGGAATTTTTGAATGTGCTTTTTAAATAATTGGGTTCCTGTAAATTAAAGAAAATCATTTTAGTAAATTTTATTGCAATAATAGTAACAAATCAACCATGATCAATACATACTACGTAGTTGATATTTACTATGTACAATTAGGACGACTTATTTTTTGGTATTGAGAGTTTACAAGGGGATGGCGTTTTAGTTTTAGAATTACACTTATGTAATTGCTAACAGATGTAGATTATCATGTTGCCGCGTTGTTGAAGTAATTGGAGATTTAGGAGTTGAGCTCATCACAACTGACTTTTTTGAACTGAATTCTGTTTACCAAGATACAAATAGTGTTTTCCAAATAGTGTGCTGTATTTTAAATTTAACTGTTTTTATCTAAATTTATTAAGTTTATATCAATCAAACAATAATTTTTGAAGTCCATGTTCAACATACATATTTTACTTTTATCCTGCTTGACAAATATTAAAAATTCCTACTTATTGGTACTCTTCTTTTATCTGAATTTCGGTAATTTGCTTTGCGATTTTCAATGCAGTAAAATTCAATCTGAGTTGAGGAATTCCTTTTTTACAGCTTTGTCATTGTGTTGCAATACTTCAGTTCAGGCTTAAGTGTAAATTAGAACCATAGTCCATCCAATACAATCATGAAAGGGATGACTCATATGATGGTTATCTATGGTACTTATATTTACAATTTGAGCTGTTTGCCTCAGTCAAAGCACCAAAGTGTTGTTTTGCACCTATACTGAATATAGCCTCCAGTTTTCATTTCAAGATGAGTAGTTCTAACGTTAATGGCTCTGGTTCTGGAATCTGTGACATTTGTTGCGATGATCGCACCTGTCAACCTTTATATTTTTGTTTAGGTGATTTAAATGGTAAGTTTAATTGTTCTAAAAGAATAATTCTTGTATACAGCTAATGTTAATGTTGACATCAATAATATTCTTCAATACGTATTTAGGTCTGTGGTCGCCTACAGTTAATACTGCTCTGCTTTTGTGAAAAAAAAACTTTTCTGAAACTTGTAAAAATGAAATTGCGCATTTTTGAACATCTGCAGAATATTTTTATTCTATCTGTAATACGTCAATTCCAAAACTTAAGAAAATTGTAGTTTACGATTTTCAAATTAGTATATATTTGGTCGGCCTTATCTACCGAATTCTATTTTAGTCAATAGGCTGTTATCTTTGAAATACCTTGCAGCATGCTTCTCATTGATTATGCAACCAACAATAACAAATACATGCGTTAGATATACAGAGCGTCCACGACCATCTGAACATAAGTAAATAGCTTAGGAAAACATGATTTTGCCAATGCTACCTCTCTGCTTCTTTTAAATGAGATATTTCACATATCAATTTTACTTTACATCAACAGCTACCGCTTAGTCATTAGGTCTTTAATTGTCTAGTTGAAATGAAATTTTTTAATTAAATAATGAATGTTAGTTACTTGATTCTCTTTTTATACGGGATAACTACTAGCCATTTGGTATCCAAAGACCCCGGTTTAATTCCCTCCACCGGGGTTTTTCTTTTGTTTTATCCGAATTTGTTACATCCGAAATAATTTGCAGAGTTTTCACCGACTTACCCGGCCATACACTGCCAGAGCCTTTTTCAGATACTTACTACCCAATTTAGTATTAATTTGCTATTTCGTTGTGTAATTTTAAATCTTATGTTTGTATACATAAATAAATAATAGTGGTTATCATGAAATGTATTAACTTTTAACACCAGTATGATTTAACAAAGACGTAAGTTATCGAGGATGGTAAAATAAAAATACTTTTTAAAAGTACTCCGTTGCGAATTCGAACTGGTAGCTTTTTCAACGGGTAGCATAACCGTTTGACTAGTGAAGCTTTGTGATTGTTTATATTATGATTGTTGAATTTTACAGTTGTAAGTTTTCAAAACTTTAACTTTTACCCAACGGAATACTGCAATGAACCTTGTGTTGTCATTTCGCGTCCTTTAATCCTGTAAATTTATTATTATTTATCTATGGGTGTTAATTTTGTGTTAACTGGGGAATAGATATGCATTCTCTGGAAATAAATATGTAATCTTTATTATACTGGGTGGTCCAGCTAAATTGTCTGCTCTTGATAGTGGTTGCCGCAACCCAGCATACACGTATCACAGCAATTGAGATTACCGAATTTTGTATAGTGTAGAAATTATTTTAAGGGAGGACCACTTAGTTGACCCACCCTGTGTATATGACACATACGAGTGTTTTAGCAATGTTTACGTATATTCATTCAGAAATTGGCATTTAAAATACATTTGCGATAAACTGTAACCACTTATAACTGAGGTTGTTTAACCCCTAAATCATCTAATAATTTTTTTAAGGCATTGCCGTTGCTGAGGGGAAGAGCTTCAAATGTAAACAACATTTTTGTTTCTTGTTTGTTTGATAAACTCCATCGTTTAGGAAAACTAATAGTCCAATCTTAATTTCCAGCCTACAAAAATGTACAGTTGAGTATTAAAAGTAGATGAAATATGACCCAGAAGTGAAAAAGTTGTAATTTAGGTATATGTAGTTAAATTGATATTTCTATTCGAAACTCTTTACATATTAAATTTTGAAAAACTTACGAAAACCAATTTTTTATAAAACAGAATACTAGTTCAGAAGCTGCAAGAAAGTTAGGTTAACAATCTCGTTTTCCAGATATACTCTAATTTACACATTTTAAACTAACGTTTCAATTATGGGTCAGATTTAATCCACTTTGCACACTCAATTGTAGTTTTGTCTTAAGTGAAAATTAAGTTAAGACTGTTAGCTTTACAAAAAAAAAACGAAGTTTATGACAATCGGACAAGTAAAGAATGGTTATTAACATTTTAACGAATTGATGTAAAAAACCTTGAACCGTAACCCTAACGGCGTCAAATTCGAAAAAAATTACTAAGTGTTTTAGGGGCCAAACAAACCTCAGCCATACGTGGATAAAGTTTGTCGCACATGTTTAGAATGACTGTATATAAACATACGGTTTACAGAAAATCTAAAAGTAGTCTTAAAGATTATACTTTTTCCTAAAATGTATTCTATTTCCAGTGCTTCGTATCGATTAGAATGTGTATTCAAAGTTCACAGTAATAATTTGATTAAAAATTAAGCAGATACTTTTATCAGAATGTCCTGAGAAGAATTTGATGGCAATCTTCATTCAGAATACTCTTTAGAAATTCAATGTTTCTATTCAAGTTTAATGTGAAAGCAATTTTGAGTATTAATCGGTGTACGATCAAGGGCGTATCCAGAGGGGGGACCGCCCCCCTTCTAAGATGGAAAAAATTTAAAATAAAACAAAAAATATAAACAACAAATTTCTGAAAAATTAAGTAAGTAATAGGTTCCTTGTTGGCATGTCAACATTTTGAAAGAAACTAATTATGAAATAGATACTCTTGCGCCATCTGTTAAAAGTCATAATAACGAGAACCTGTACGTGTATTATACACGTACAGGTTTCTCACCCAGATGGATGTACGAGGTTTGTAAATTAACTAATGAGACTGGTAGCGTACCGTTCGATCTGGCAACACTGGGGACGATTGAGTGGAAGGGGCGGCAGGTGAACATGTGATACGCCTTCAGTACGAGTTCGAACTCGTTAGAGTCATTTGGTTTTCCATAGCGATTTTTTTCATGAAACAGAGTTTTTTCTAGTGCGTTCTGAAAATGAGTGACATCAATTTCCAGTAACGCTGTGCTATCAGGTTTTGCTTCAGACTTGGGCACAGTACAACGGAAACTTTTACAACACTTCGGTAGGTCTACAGAGACAGTGTTTTGTCAAGGGCCCAGGTTTTTCAATTGTTTAAGGTAGTTTCAGAAGGAAGAGAGTAGATTGAAGATGAACCTCGCAGCGAAAGGCCTTCATTTTCAAGAACCGATGAAAATGTCGACAGAGTCCGGGGTCTTGTGCACTCAGATCGTCGGTTGACAGTCAGAATGATCGGGGAAGAGTTGAATTTGCCTCACACCAACGTTCATCAGAGTTTGACCAATGAATTGGGGATGAGAAAAATATGCGCAGAAATGGTTCCGAAAAACCTTTCGCAGGACCAATAGGACATCACGAGGGGAAGGTGCCTTGGTTTTTTGGAATCGATTGAAAATGATCCCCATTGTCTGGAACGTGTCATTACTGATGACGAATCTTGGGTGTTTGAGTATTACCTGGAAACGAAGCGCCAGAGCATGGAATGGCACACTTCAACCTTCCCAAGGCAAAAAAAGCAAGATTGAGCAAATCGAAGATCAAATGCATACTGATTTGCTTTTTTGATAGCCAGGGAATCGTTCACAAAGAGTTTGTGCCTTGAAGCCAAATGGTTAGTCAACACTTTTACCGAGAGATTCTTGAATGACTTCGAAAAGGGTCATGCGTGTGAGACCAAACATCAAGAACAACTGGGTGTTGCATCAAGGCAATGCGCCTTGTCACACAACAATTTCAATCAACAATCTTTTGGCCAGTAAGAACATTCCTGTGGCTCCGTAGCTTCCTTATTTGGCCGATTTGAGTCCTTGTGACTTCTTCCTCTTTTATTTTATTCGAATAAAAAAATTGAAAAAAATCAGTCTCATTACTTAATTTGCACACCTCGTATTGTTAGCTCGTGGCAACAAGCAGCTTTCGGGAATAATTTCGTCTCATTTCACTACGCATCAACAACGAGATAAGAAAAAAACATCTTCTGGAAAATGGCTAGGTACCTTCGAAGAACTACGATTTTGCGGCAGATACCAAACACTTCAAGAGGAAATTCAATCACCAGTGGCTGGACGCATATTCATCATGGTTAGCTTACTCAAGGCGACTCAAAAGTGTTTTCTGTAAATATTGTGTGTTGTTTCCGCCGTTAGCCAGCATGATGAGAGGTGGTTGGGGTTCTTTGTCATCAGACCTTTCACTAAGTACAAGGACATGCACGATTATTGCAAAGCACATGTGCGGACCCAGTGGCGTAAGGCTGCAATGGAATCTGCAAAATCGTTCATGGAGGCCGTTCCAGTGGACATCCTACTTTACCAGTCTTCACAAAAATTAATAGCAGAAAACAAAAAGTACTGTCCGTTGTTTATTGCGTCATTTTTTTCCCGCACACATGATTTACCTCTCAAAAGCAAACATCTGGATGAAGGCGTACTTGTAGACTTATACCGTTTATGCACTGAAGCAGGTGATTCACAATTAAAACATCATTTTGAGCATGGACCGAAAAATGCGTCCTATCGATCCCCTATCATACAAAATGAAAGAAGTGCTCTATGTGGCACTACAATTAGGGAACAAATCGTCATAAGGATTAAGAAAGCTTACCCTTACAGCATTCTGGCTGACGATACTGCGGATGTTTCGGGTAAAGAACAGCTGTCTATTGGATTACGTTTCCTCGATGAAAAGGCCAACACAATCGAAGAAGAGTTTTTAGGCTTTGTAGAGCTTGAATGGCTTGATGCCAAAAGTATTGCCAAAGCCATTGAAGATTGTATGACAAGTGTCAACCTAGACCCTGATAAGGGTGTGGGGTTAGGCTTCGACGGATGTTCCACCATGCCTGGGAAAGAAGGGGGTGTGCAGGCGACCTTGAGGCAAAAGTGTAATAAAGCCTGGTATTTCCATTGCTCCTCGCACAAGCTAAATCTTGTCGTGAATGACTTAAACGTTATCCCAGAAATTCGAAGCTGTGTTGAAATTATCAAGCTTATTGCGAATATTCCTAAATTGTGTGAGATTAGATGGTCAGAGATGTATAAGAGCATCCGTGTTTTTAAGAATCACTTCGTCGATATTGTTGAAGCATTAGAGACATTAGCTGAAGAGGGTAATGTAGCAATAAGAAAAAATGCATATCAAAGGCACGCAGCAGTGCGTAGATCTTCATTTGTTGTGTCAGTAGCATTAATTGCGAAGTATTTCTCTATACTGGAAGCCGTAGCAAATACACTTTAATTGAAGGCACTTGACATGGTTAAAGCTAACCAGCACATTCAAACGATTCTCGTCATGCTAAGAGACCATCGGGAAGATGCGGAGAACGTCACGGCTGACGTTTTGAAAGAAGTCGGCGATATTGCAAAGCATTCGAATGCTGATATAACCGCCACTCGCCTTGCTGGAGGACAAATGCATAGCAGCAATCCTTCAACCGGAAACCCATCCGAATTTTGGAGGAGGTCTCTAATAATTCCTTACTTGGATTCCATCATATTAGCTTTAGAAGTCATATTTTCTTCAGACAAATCGCCTGCATTTTCACTGACACATTTCCATCCGAGTAACATGAGAGATTTTCCTTGGAGACATGGAATGAAAGTACTTCATGTTGTGCAATTTTTTACTATTTGGAAAGCACCGATGGAGAAAGGGAATTGTGCTTCAAAATGTAGAATGAGGTAAAAGAAGCTCCAGTTATCATCGAGGTTTTAAAGAGTGAATTGTTTTTTCCAACCATTAGAAAGGCGCTACTGATTTTGTTTTTACAGTCCTGCACAACAAGCAGTTTAGAGCGTCCATTCAGTGCCCTTCGCCGAATTAAAACATAGCTTAGAAGCACTATTGGCGAAAATAGGTTAAATGGGTTAGCCATGCTAAGCATTCATCGTCAATGGGTTTTCGCAAACAAGAAACAATTAGTGGAAGTTGTAGTTAGAAAATCTGCAACTAATTCTCGCAAACTACCGTTCAAAAATTAATTTTAATAATAAATAGTGTTTTTCTTTTCTAAGTGTGTATTTATTTATTTATTTATAACTGATTGCCCAACAGTTTCCCAATTACAGGACAATTTACAAAATAATGGCTAACCAACAAAGATTTGCATAACATGCATAAAAGACTAACATAAATTATATCTAGAACCCATAAATATTACATAATGTACAGCTTAACTATTAGGTTAACTATATAAGGTAATTGTGCCAAACGACCAATTGAGAGGTTACATGAACAATCTGTTATTTTACATCAAGGGCTCAATAGCTGTTTTCACAATGTTTAAAAAGAGCTTATAGGTGCATGAGAAGATGTCACATGCATCACTAATTTTGTTGTAGTTACTACACATAATCACAATTGGCGATTTAAGCATTACATTTGTTCTAGTTCTTTGAATGTAGAAGGTTTTGTGATTTCTGGTTGATGCTCCAGGAACATGTATATTGAGTTTACTGAGCAGATATTCACAGTCAATTTGGTAATGCACCAACTTAAACAAAAAAATTATTCCATTATTCACCCTTCTAAATTCAAGGGAGGTAGTATCAAAAGCAACCAACAACGTTTCATAAGCAAATCCTCTCTCAGGATAGACATGATGTTTCTTAAACCACAAAAATTTCAGAAACCTTCTTTGAACTCCTTCAATTAGCAGTTTAAGACTTCCGTAGAACGGCTGCCACACAAGTGCACCGTACTCTAATTTGGAGCGAACAAGCGTAAAATAAAGAGTTTTTTTCACTACTAGTAATATGGCGTAGCATTTTGACACATATTAGAATGCCGTGAAATTCAATTTCTCTACCTTGGCGCAGTGACAGGTGAATAATTTTTCATTATTAACCACTGGTGTATAATGAACAAATTTATATTTTTTGAGTATCCTGTGACAATTTCAGAGAGAATTTTGTTATAACACGATCAAGTATTATGGGGAAATTCTATTTAATGGTATTTTATGCATTGAAATCGTTGTTTAAAACAATTAATTTAATTTTAAAATCTATGATATATTTGAATATACGTTTTTCGCGCCGTAACAAATGAGAAGTGTGTGTCAATATAAATTGGCAGAACAACGCAACGTTAAAAAGAGAAAATTGTTAATAATTTCAGTATTTTAGGTGAAACCCGTGCTTAAAAACAATATTTCTGAATACCAATGATGATTTATCAAGGCAAATAACGCATAGATTAGTATTATTTTAACTTTTATGTCAAAATTTATTAACCATTTTCAAACAACTGTCATACCAACAAAACAAAAAACTGCCATTTGTTTTATAATTTGAAATAAATACAGGTTTAAGTTAAAATATCAATTAAATTGACAATTATAAGAGTTTATGTTACTAGTAGTGAAAAAAAAAGTATATACACCTCGGTAGAAAAGTCTTATAGCCCTCGGGCCTTACATCCCTCGGCGCTACGCGCCTCGGGATCTAAACTTAGCCCTCGGGCTATAATAGTAGACTTTTCTACCTTGGTGTATAA
>JABXWE010105486.1:0-16381 GCA_014611495.1 Limonius californicus | reverse complement strand
GATGGTATTAATTTTAAACTAATTTCTGATGCATTACCAGTTATTGGAAAAGTGCTACTACAAATTATAAATGAATCGTTTGAAACTGGAATTTTTCCTAAAATTTGGAAAACGGCAACTGTAAGTCCAATACCAAAAGTAAATGGGACAAAGAAAGCTGTAGAATTCAGACCGATTAATATGTTGCCCGCGTTTGAAAAAATCATAGAGCACATAGCCAAGGAACAACTTGAAAACTATTTAGAAGAAAATAAAATACTAATTGACGTACAATCAGGCTTCCGTAAAAATCACTCCTGTGAAACGTCATTAAATTTGATCCTAGCAAATTGGAAGGAGGATATAGAACATGAGAAGAAAGTTGTAGCAGTTTTTCTTGATTTTAAAAGGGCTTTTGAAACAATTGACAGAGATTTACTCCTGGCAAAAATGGAAAAATACGGTATTGAGGGAACGACATTACGATGGTTTAAAGATTACTTATGTGGACGACAGCAAATCACTAGATATGAAGGAGAAGATTCTCAAGCAAAGGAAGTAGGTTTAGGGGTCCCCCAAGGATCAATTTTGGGTCCATTGTTGTTTATTATGTACATTAATGATATAAACTTATCCGTGAAGAACAGCCAGATCAACTTATTTGCCGATGACACCCTGATAACAACAGCTGATAGTGATGTGAATAGTGCCGTAACTAAATTAAATCGTGACCCTCGAAATATTTCTGAGTGGTTAAAACTTAATAAGCTTAAATTAAACACATCCAAAACTAAAGCAATGATAATTAGTAGCGGATGGATATTGCACAATACGGTGACGAATGTTGTGGTTGACGATGTTGAAATAGAGTATGTAACTAAATTTAAATACCTTGGTGTTGTAATAGATAATAGGTTAACTTTTAAGGACTATGTCAATTATGTGGTAGGAAAAGCTGCTAAAAAGATAGGTTTCTTTGGACGAATAAGTTCTAAATTAAACATTTGGTTGAGAATATTAGTGTACAAAACGATTATTGCGCCACATTTTGATTATTGTGCTAGCGTATTATTTCTGGCTAATGAAGGAGACCTGCAGAGACTGCAAAAATTGCAAAATAGAGCAATGCGAATTATTTTATCTTGTAACAAACGTACCCACATTGCCTTAATGTTAGAAACCTTGCAATGGCTTAGCATAAAGCAACGAATATATTTTAATACATTAATTTTGATTTTTAAACTCATTAATAATAAATTACCTAGATATTTGAATAAGTTTATTGTATATAATAGGGATGTACATAATTACGAGACAAGATATGTAAACCATTTCAGGTTACCTGCAGCAACAAAAGCCTGCTCTCAGAAAAATTTATATTATAAAGGATTAAAACTGTATAACGAAATGCCTGACGAAGCCAAACAGGCAACCAATTTGTCTCAGTTTAGAAAGTTATGTTCTAACTATGTTAAATCTGTATGTTGAAATGCAATGTGTAAATGTAAACATCTTTTGATGAATAAACCGAATTACTTACTTACTTCTTCATACTTACGCTTATACCAAGCGCACTCCGGCACGTCGATAGCACACAATTCATGGTCGGTAGCCGCTTTTGCATTCGGCAACGGTTCGCGGGATAACGCGTCTGCGACACGGTTAAGTACTCCCTTCCGGTATTTGATCACGAAGTCGTACTGTTGAAGGAAAATAATCCAGCGGGCTAACCTTCCTGCGGGACTCTTAATAGAATGAAGCCAGCGGAGAGACTGGTGGTCGGATATCACGGTGAACCTGTAACATTCCAGGTATGGTCGCATCTTCTCGACTCCCCAGACGATGGCCAAACATTCCTTCTCGGTAACGGAGTAGTTCTTCTCGGCTGGAGACAAGGTACGGCTGGCGTACGCGATGATCTAGTCACCGCTGGCGGTATTCTGGGTAAGCGCGGCTCCTAGGCCATGTCCGGAAGCGTCGGTTTGCAGAACGAACGGTCTGGTGAAATCTGGGCAAGCAAGGACTGGAGCTTCGGTGAGGCTGGTCTTCAATTTATTGAAGGCTTCTTCTTGGACCTCGGTCCAACTCCAACGTTGCTGTTTACGGAGCAGCTTGGTGAGCGGGGAAACAATTTCTGAAAATAAGGGAACAAAACGGCGGTACCAGGAAGCTATCCCCAGAAAGCGTCTCAAACTTCGAACGTTTTGGGAGCCGGTATATTTTGCACAGCTTCCACTTTCTCCGGGTCGGTGTGTATCCCCTCCTCGCTGACAATGTGACCCAGGTACTTCAAGGATTTACGGCAGAACTCGCACTTCTCGGGGTTTAGCTTGAGGTTCGCTGCCCGCAGACGGTGGAATATTTCTCGCAAGTTGTCCAGGTGTTCCTCGAAACTCTTTCCCAAGACGATGATGTCATCTAGGTAGGCGAATGCCTTCGGTTCCATCTCCGGTCCAATGATGGTGTCCAATAGGCGCTGGAACGTAGATCCTGCCGAGTGTAACCCGAACGGCATCACACGGAACTGAAACAAACCCTTGCCCCCAACGGTAAACGCTGTTATCGGCTTGCTGTCTTCGGTCAGCGGTATCTGCCAGTAACCCTGTTTGAGGTCAATGCTGGAAATGTAACGGGCTTGCCTCAATTTGTCCAAGATGGCGTTGATGAACGGAAGCGGATAGGCGTCTTTGACAGACATCTCGTTGACCTTGCGGAAGTCGATGCAGAACCTCGGATTTCCATCCTTCTTCTGGACCATAACTATAGGGGAACTCCATGGGCTGTTGGACGGTTCGATTATCCCCTCCTCGATCATTCGGTCAACCTTGGTGTTGATGATCTCTTGCATCCGGGGATTTTGGGGGCGGTATCGCTGCTTAGTCGGTGTCTGGTGGGTCAAACGAATTTGATGTGCTACCCGCTGCGTAGGACCCTTAATACGTTCGAACAGGGGTAACTCGGTGTCTAGGAATTCGGAGAGTCGGCGCTCTTCTCGACTGGTGAGGGCGGTCAATGAAGTGGATGCTCCCTGAATCATTCCTACTGTCATGGCACTGTTCTTCTTTACGGATACTATACGATATTCCAAGAACACATTTCCTGTAGCCAGGTTGATATGGAACTTCATGGATTTCAGGAAGTCCATTCCTAATAGGACGTCGGACACCATGCTGGGTATATACTGGAACGGATGTGTCTTCATCTGGTGATCAACTTGGACTGGGATGCTATACGTGCCTTGCACGCGCACGGTTTGACCATCTAATACGGTAGCTCTTCGGGTACGCGGTTGTTGTTCGGGTATCTTCAGCTGCTTGCAGATGTTAGCCACCTTAGGGCCTATATAGGATAAGACGGCGCCGGTATCTACGAGGGCTGAAAACGTGTAGCTACCTATTACGATGGCCAGGTATGGACGGTTGTCCCCTAATGTGGAGGCGGTTTGGGTCGGGGGCGGTTCAGGCCTCCTTACTGAGTGGCTGCTTTCTCGTTTCCCGGCTGTTGACACTTGCAGTCCCGGGAGAACACGCCTTTGGTCCCACATCTGGAGCAGAAAAGAACGTTCTCGGTTTTTTCTAGCTTGGATGTGGTCGGTACTTCGTTAGATGTGGAAGCATATCCACTGGGCTTCGTTGCCGGTTTCGGTTCTTCTTTCGGGAAAACGTGTTTGTTGAACGGTACTGGTGGTAACGGCTTGATTGGTGCGGTGGCGGTATTGACTGGAGCGGGCTGGCGTATGTCTTCATACTCCTTGACCGCCGCCAATAACTGAGCTGCAGGCGGTTCGAGGTATGAAGAGGCGGTAGCCTGGAAGTAATTTGCGGTGCAACCAGAATCACTATTGGTCTGGTGTCATTCCTCCATGTCGGAGAATCAGGGTTTGCAAAGCAACTATGTAGCTTACCGCTGACTCGTGTTTCTGTTGGACCCTCTGGCTTATCGGGGCCTCCAGGTTGATCAGGTAGTCGGTAGGTAGATAGAAAGTACGGAAGTCGTGGATGAAGTCTCTCCAACACTTCCATCGCCGCCGGTTGTTACGGCACCACATCAGGGCGGTGTCGGACAATATTTCTGGCAGCACTGGTAGCAACTCTTCCGCCTGAAGGTCATAGCGGAGGCGCTCTAGGAATGCCACGGGGTCGGTCGGTCCGTTAAAGGTCACTTTCCATTCATGTACCTTTAAATTGGTGCGGGGTAACGGCGCTGCTGACGGAACCGGTGTCGGGGGTGCTACTTGGGGTGGTGGCATCGGTTGGTAAGCTTGCTGTTCTACTGGCCGGTAGGGCTGCGTACCCGCGGCAGCGCTGGTTACCGTGGTCTGGGTGTTTAAATATACAGCAGGTATGGACACGGGTGACGGTGCCTGGTATATTGCTGTAAACGGAGGAAATTGCCATGTGGTACCTGCGGTTGTGCCGGCGGTGGTTGTGGCTGTCTGGGTGTAGAATGCAACGTTTGTAGTTACTGTCGGAATGGTCACTATTGGTACCTCGTACGAGGCTCCTGTCAAGGCGGAGAATGTAAACGGGCTTGTTAATTTTTGTACCTCTTTCACTTCTAACTTAGGTGTGGCCAGCCCTTCTTTAAGGAACTTGACTAGGCGTCGCCTCAGGGTGTCTACGGTACCTTCGGGATTCAATTTAATCGGTTCACTTCCTCCACGAGCTGTTCCTTCCGTAGGAGGTATAAACATCCAACGCGTCTGTCGGTGGTTTCTGAGCGTACAGCGTCTTCCTCGGAGTGGTTGCTCTCCACGTCGGACTTCTCGATGTCGGATGGCATAGCTGCGGTCTCGATGCACTACTATCTTTGCTGGAAGGGAGTGCCTAAAAAAACGTTTCGGAACGATCGGTTCTTCTTTTTGGACAACAGCTGGACAACCAGGTCCCTCCTCGGAGATGACTGCAAATCAAAAAAGACGGTCCCTGCTCGGGCGCCAAATTTGTGACGCTCTTTTCTTTGCTTAATTCTGCGGGTCAATTGCACGTCTGCTTATTACGTGCAATTGCTTCGGTTGCCTCGGACGCCAGATTTTGTTACGAAGTTTACTCTCCGTTACTGCTTCGTTGTCCTGGTAGGGATAACGAAGTCCTAGGTAGCTACAGTTGAAGACGTCGGTTTCCAGGTAACTGATGTTATTTAACTGCAGTCTCGGGAGCGGTCCCAGATATCTAACTAAAACAGCCTCTGATAAGGATAACAAAATAAACCAGAAATGCAACATATGGTGATACGGCACATAATAAACAAATTACTTTAAGCAGCTATAAAATGTAAAACATTATATCAACGGTTAGTAATTACATTCACATGTATCGGTGAATATGAAGATAATACGGGGTGCATTCGGAAAATCAACGGTCGGTACACAATAATATTACTAAAATTCACTCAAATAAGCTTTTAAACAAAACGGCATAACTTAGTTATGTAAACAACTGAAACGGAGTCCTAAAAATCAAAATAAAAAAAAATAAAAATGGTAACGCTTCGTTACAATCTAATCAGCACAACGGCGTAAGTAAATGGTATACGAATTTTAGGCAGTTCACAGATGTCATTTGAGTAAATACTACATGTACAGTTAATCCAAATAAGAAATTTAAAAATACACTCCATGCTTGAGTAAAAGAAAAGTCAACAATTGGCATTTCTAGTAGTACATTTTGTTCCTTAGTTACTGCCTACGCGAATTTAGAAGTTATATCAACCAATATGCATTACAAAAAATCTAACAACTTGATTTTGTTTGTGTTGTACTAGCCGCACATCATTTTTCAGGTTTAATATTGCCTTAGTAGAAACCTGTGTACCGTACAACCTTAAAGGTATGTAGTTTTAAAATACATTTTTTTATAACGTAGTGTAAATAAAATTCCTATACAAGCATAGAATTTCAACAGTTACTAACACAGTTAAGAATAAGCATTCGAGAAAATCACTACATCAATTTTCAGCGACGATACTTATGCTATTGCGACTATTAGACACAATTGTAATAATAAAAATAATAAGCAAATAGGACGAAAATAAGAACACCAATCATCAACTCCATAGTGTACGAAGAACAGGGGGAGCCAGTAGCGGAATTATTTAGGGCGATTCCTTTCGGTACGTTCCATGAACATGACGCTACTTTGGTGTCTCTAGTTTAAGTGAAAAATATATGACTGTTTGTAACGTGCGATTTCTTACGCCTGGTTGTTTGGCATTCAAATTTTCTATACAGCATTTTGGTTTGCATATATATATTTTTGACTAATTCAATTTTGGCCTTGTAGAAGTTTCGTGTCATCTACTTGGGTATTTCCGATTCAAAAACTGGTGAATTTGGGTTTTCCGTTTAGGACATTAATGTACGAGTTCTCCAAGAACGTGCACGTGTTTTGAAATAATTTTAGAAGTCGTATTAAGACTTGGAAAGTTTTCCAATTTGAATTTTCAATACACGTATGGAAAGTTTTAGCATTGTTAGTTTGATGCGATTTCCCGGGAGTTGATCCCAATTTGAGTGCATTTGTTTTGTGAGAGTTCTTATCGCCATATAATATCTTTTGGTAAGCATTGAAAATCCAAATTTCTCTTTCATTTCTAAGACTATTCAAATTATTTAGGCGGAATTGGCTGGAGCTAGAATTACGAATTTAACAGTCATTTGTGAAACCTCCAAGTGATCCTGTGGGTCCGAGACAAGCGGAATTATCTGCAGTGCAGCGAAACCGAACAACAGGTCGACAACGAGATACGAAATTCCAGGTGTGTCAATCCTTTTAACATTCAATTTTCAAATATAATTTCTAGTACACGAGGGGTTCTGGAAAAATTTTTGTTTAACAGCAAATAATCATAATAAAACTTATAATTGTACACTGAAATTGATAATAAGATTAAGTACTCTTATTTAGTGAATGTTTAACCTTCATTGACTTTGTATCTTGTATAAATTGGTAATAATTTTTGTTGAATTTGGAATTAATTTGTTAAATGGTCAACAGTATAATTAGATTTGCTTTTATTGTTTGAAATTCAGCTAGAAAGGGGGATTAGTGCGGAAGTTTAATTCTTGATTAATAGATAGCCGACACCATTACCATTATTTAGGTAATTATTTATCTGCGTATTTAATTCGCGAGGCCTCGAAGAATAAAAATACTTAGCGAGAGTAGTCTTGAATATCAGTCTGATAATCTTTTCGCATTATTGCGTTCCCGAGATATTAAGAATTTTGGTTTATTAGTTATTTGCCGGTACTGTTAACCATGATTGTGTAAATACAGTTATATACATAGAAAAATATCATTATTGAATACATATTGTAATTCCCATTGGTTGTGTTACGAAGATTTAAGGATGAATCTTTATATAAATTGATTTTGGTAATCTATTGCTGCGTTTTATTGTGTCTTGGGTTATCATAATTTCTTTTGGGGACAAATTGAGCAATTACCGAAGCAAGGTAAGTCCGACCTCCAGGAAGGTTCCTATTTACCTCGTGTTATTTTAAAGGATTAAGGATATTTTAAACAAGTGGCGCCTAGGCTTATCTAATCCCCTCTTCTTCGACTGCAGCTGGTCGACCCTTGTCCTTGATACCCGGACCTTGCATCGCAAATAGTAGGTTCGGTTGTATTGCTTCGATTTAGGATATTAGAATTGTCGCCGTCGATTCGACTAGGCGTTACAAATTTTGGTGGCCAACGTGGGGCCCTGACATAATTATTTTTTTTGAATTTTTCTTTTCTGGGATTTTTTTGTCGTTATGGACATCGATAGGTTAAATAACGTTGAACTTTCCTACGAATTAGCCATCCGAGGGGTCAAGGCCGAAGGATCCATAGACACCTTGAGGAAGTTAGTAAAGTCGCGTTCAGGAAGGAAAAATTAGATAAACATTATGAGCTCCCAGTTCGTCCTTTTTCTTTTGAGAAGATAGCACTGTCATACTATCGGGTCTGAAAAATTTAGAAGAATTGGTGGAAGAATTTGAGGATTCTATCCATGGTGGTGGTTATAAGAAAATCACTAGCAAGATGATTCATTATGAAGGCAGAGTGAAGAGAATGTTATCCAGTGGATTAGAAGAAGAGAAGAGCAAACAAGATATGCTAGAAGCCTTAGAAAAATTAAGAAGCAGATTGGACCAGAAACTTTAAAATTTTGAGACTAGTTTGATGGCCTTGTCGACAAATGCAGGAAATTCGAAAGATCCTCAACAGCAACGAACTTCAACTCCTGTTAGAACAGTTGGTCCTGAGCCTTCAGTTGGTTCAGTTGGTTATTCGGTTGGGGAAATTAAACCGGTACCTATACGTAATTGGGGTTTAAAGTTTTCTGGGGAGAAAGGTGAAATGTCTGTAAACTCATTCACGGAACGAGGAGAAGAACTTAGGATAGCTCGAAACATTTCCCTCGACATCCTGTTTGATTCAGCATTAGATTTATTTTAAGGAAAAGCATTGATATGGTATCAAGCCTACCGCGACTTGATGAACAATTGGGATGACTTGGTGAAATTCTTACGGGAGGAGTTTCAACCACTTGACTATGACGAGAAGTTATTAGACGAGATTAAACGTCGTACGCAGGGGCTTAGCGAATCAATAGGGGTGTACGTGGCAATTATTCAAAGCCTACTCCATAGACTGAACTTTTCCGTACCGGAGGGTTTCAAGTTGAAAATTTTAATGAAGAACGTAGCTCCGTTTTATCAAGACAAACTCAGCCTAGTAACAATAAATTCAATTGCCGAGTTACTCCGATTAGGTCGTCAAATTGAAGCTCGTACGACTTCGCTAGAACAATTTGTACCTCCGGCAAGAAGAGTGGTAGGGAAGACGTTAGAACCAGATCTAGCTTATGTTTATTCCGATCCTGTACCTTCAATTTCAAACCGCAGGGAAGTAGCCGTTCTCAGTAATCTCAAGTGTTGGAATTGCGAACAAGGGGGTCATGTAGCAGCTAAATGTCCACGACCGTTGTCGAAGAAATGTTTCAGAGGTGGGAAGATGAAAGTGACGGTGAGGACCTGTCAAAATTGTAATCAGTCAGGAAACGCCAGAAGAGGTCGATGAGTGATCAAGTATCGGACCTCTCTACTATTAAGAAAACCTTGATCGACCATTCTAAAGTTATGCTTGATTTTCTATTTTCGCAATTGCAGGACGATGAACGACCTTATCTAGAAGTGAATATTTTTGGTAAAGTAATGTTAGGTTTGTTGGACTCTGGCGCTAATCAGACGATTTTAGGTAGAAGGGTTGGGAGATGTTGAACCGGTTAGGTCTACCCTTAACTAAATCACCTGTGGACGTGTGTACGGTTGCCAATGGGGGAAAATGTGAAGTGAAAGGCATGTTGTTAGTTCCAATTAGTTTACGTGGGAAAGTTAAGAGCTTTGAATTGTTAGATTTGCCTTCCCTTCCACATACGCTAATACTAGGTATAGATTTTTGGAGACGAATGGAAATTGTTCCCAATTTTAGACATGGTGAATGGCACTTTAGTAGTTCTTCAGACGTTTTTATTGACGCCATAGTTTCGCATGTTGATTTAGATTCAGAACAATCGTTAGCTCTCACCAAGTAGTTAGATTCTACGTTTATGTCTATGAGTGAAGGGATTGGTTGTACCACAGTTGTAGAACACAAAATTAAGACTTTAGCTGAACCTATTTAACAGAGGTATTATCCTGTTTCTCCTGTTCTTCAGAAACAAATCGATGCAGAGTTAGACAGGATGATAACGCATGGTATTGTTGAACCTTCAAATTCTCCTTGGGCTTCACCTATTGTGTTAGTTAAGAAACCGGATGGTACTTATCGTTTCTGTGTAGATTATCGGAAGCTGAATAGTGTGACTGAGAGAGATGCTTATCCTTTACCCTACGTGTCTGATATACTAGATAAACTTCGTGACGCTCGTTTCATGTCTTCTCTTGATATTAAGTCCGCTTATTGGCAAATTCCCATGGCGGAAGATTCGAAGACGTATACTGCCTTTATAGTTACTAATAGGGGTCTTTATCAGTTCAATCGTCTTCCATTTGGCCTTTACAATGCTCCCTCAATGTGGCAGATAATTATTGATCAAGTCTTAGGTCCCGAATTACATCCTTGGGTTTTCGCATACTTAGATGACGTGATAATTGTGACTGACACTTTCGAGAAACATTTAGAGGTTTTGAAGACAGTGTTTGATAGGATTAAGGCTGCTGGCCTTTCTCTTAGTCGATAAAAGTGTAGATTTCTTTAACCTGAACTTAAATACCTAGGATATATTGTAGGTAAAGGTGGCTTACACGTGGATCCAGACAAAGTGGCAGCAATTTTGAATATTTCTACTCCTTGTAACGTGTCTGAAGTTCGTAGAAGTTTAGGAATGGCGTCGTGGTACCGTAGATTTGTACCAAATTTTTCAACAGTTACTTCTCCATTAACTAATCTTCTTCGAAAGAAGGTCAAGTTCGGGTGTTCCAATGAGTGTGAAGTTGCCTTAAATACTATTAAAGAATTCTTAGTTTCTGCTCCAGTGTTGACTTGTCCTGATTTTTCGGAACCTTTTGTGGTACAGACTGATGCTTCAAATTTTGGATTAGGTACTGTACTCAGTCAAGAATATCCTGAGGGAGATCGTGTTATTAACTACATTAGCAAGTCTCTTCTTAAAGCAGAACGTCATTATACGACAACCGAATTGGAATGTTTAGCAGTTTTGTGGGCCGTAGAAAAGTTTAGACCCTACGTTGAAGGTTCCCATTTTAAAGTGATAACTGATTATTACTCTCTCATTAACTCGTTGGGCTGTAAGGTTACAGCAATATAGTTTTGATGTAGTTCACCGGAAAGGAAAAGATAATGTTGTTCAGGACGCTCTTTCTAGGTCTGTACCTGTTTTGGATGTAGTTGATGTGGGTGGTTCTAGCCAAGATAGATGGCATTCAAATTTGTGTATATTGGTTCGTGAGGATCCGAATAGGTATACTGATTGGAGAGTAGAAGGAAGTAAGTTATACAAACGTGTGAGGAATTGTTACCCTGGGTTGAATGATAATCGGGAAAGTTGGAAACTTGTTGTACCTTCGAGTGAACGGAACGAGATAATACGTTTAAACCATGATGTTCCTACTGCTGCTCATTTTGGTGTCACTAAAACTGTTGCACGTATTTCAGAAAAATATTGTTGGCCTAAGTTACGTTGTAGTGTAGCTCGTTATATTAGATCTTGTAAGGTATGTTTAAGTCATAAAGTCGAACAACAGAAACCTGTAGGATTTATGCTGGGTAGACCCCAAGAAACGGTGGGATGTTAATTTCAGCCGATTTAATAGGTCCGTTACCACGTTCGAATCGCGGATATACATATATATTAGTTGTTGCTGATTACTTCAGTAAGTAGCCGTTAGTTTTTCCGTTATATTCTGCTACAACTCCATCCATTGATAGATAGAAACTTAGAAGAAAATGTATTCTTATTATTTGGAGCACTTAGGTACATTATTGTAGATAATGGAGTTCAGTTTGTCAGCAAAGAGTTTAGGAAACTAACTGATAGTTATGGAGTGGAAATTAAATATACAGCGTTATATCATCCACAAGCAAATCCTACATAGAGGGTAAATAGAGTGTTGAAGACTGCGATTTCTTCGTATATTAGCGACAATCAGAGTGATTGGGATATGTATCTTGCGAAAGTTGCATGTGCATTACGTACTTCAAAACATGAATCTACGGGTATGACTCCGTTCTTCATTAATTTTGGTAGAGAAATAATACTAGATGGAGCAGAGTACCGTACAGATAATACCGAGAAGAGTAACGAAGATGTCGAAATTATACGTGACATAGCTAAGATTCAAATTCGTTGCCAGGAATTCAAAAAGTTATACGAAAACATACATAATAGGTTGCTAAAAGCTTATGAGAAGAGTCGAAATGCTTATAAATTACGTAGACGTCATGTTGATTATTTTCCCGGCCAATTGGTTTGACGAAGAAATAAGGTTTTATCCGACGCTTCAAAGTATTATTCGGCCAAGCTTGCTCCGAAATATGTAGGTCCCTTCAAGATACATCGAAGACTTTCTCCGTAGACCTTTGAATTGATAGTGTTATGTACTTTTCAAATTTGCCGCTACACTTGAATTAATTCCATAATTTGTTTGCCGCTTCGTTAGGAATGAATATCGTTATTTTAATAGAATTCTTATTTTGAGTTTCATTATATGTGTTTTAAAAATTTACTGCCTCTTTTATTTATGTGTACTCTGTATGTGTTTATGTAAAAATTTTGCAAGCTTCAAATATATATATATAGGAGAAGGCACAATTAGGTAGGTTCCATTCACGTGAGCTGTTGGCTTCTTGGCCTTCCACGAGGACCTACACAATCAGCTGGATTTGGAAGGTGGCGTCCACTTATTTTGACTCGCCCTGTACACAACTAAGGATTTTCTCCCATAAGCGAGTTTCACGAACTCCCCCTACTCCTCTGAGCTAAGCTGTAGGCCCTTTTCCATCAAGATAGTTACGAGTCGTCGAAAAAGCTCAATTGGCCTGTAACAATAGATACTGATGGTCGTTTTAAGGAAACTTGGCACGCCAAAGATCTTAAGCTACATCACGAACCTTCTTCGGACGACGATTAGATATTTCTGATAGCTAACATATTTTTTTTGTGAGGTTTATTTTTGTTTGGGTTGGGTTTATGTCCATTATGAGGGTTGGGCGTCGGATGTGTACTGGGATAAATGAAGCAGACACATTTTTGTCCTTCACCCTTACACAAATTTTAAATTTTGTAATTGTAAGCAACATGAGTTGTTTAAATTTAAGATGACTGTGTCTTATTATCGTACATTTTCTCCGCACCGTAGTGTTGGTCGTCGAAAAGTTTGGTGGGGGGGAATCTGTAACGTTCGATTTCTTACGCCTGTTTGTTTGGCATTCAAATTTTCTATACAGTATTTTGGGTTGCATATATATATATATATATATATATATATCTTTGACTAATTCAATTTTGGCCTTGTAGAAGTTTCGTGTCATCTACTTGGGTATTTCCGATTCAAAAACTGGTGAATTTGGGTTTTCCGTTTAGGACATTAATGTACGAGTTCTCCCAGAACGTGCACGTGTTTTGAAATAATTTTAGAAGTCGTATTAAGACTTGGAAAGTTTTCCAATTTGAATTTTCAATACACGTATGGAAAGTTTTAGCATTGTCAGTTTGATGTGATTTCCCGGGAGTTGATCCCAATTTGAGTGCATTTGTTTTGTGAGAGTTCTTATCGCCATATAACATCTTTTGGTAAGCATTGAAAATCCAAATTTCTCTTTCATTTCTAAGACTATTCAAATTATTTAGGCGGAATTGGCTGGAGCTAGAATTACGAATTTAACAGTCATTTGTGAAACCTCCAAGAGATCCTGTGGGTTCGAGACAAGCGGAATTATCTGCAGTGCAGCGAAACCGAACAACAGGTGGACATCGAGATACGAAATTCCAGGTGTGTGAATCCTTTTAACATTCAATTTTCAAATATAATTTCTAGGATACGAGGGGTTCTCGAAAAATTTTTGTTTAACAGCAAATAATCATAATAAAACTTATAATTGTACACTTAAATTGATAATAAGATTGAGTACTCTTATTTAGTGAATGTTTAACCTTCATTGACTTTGTATTTTGTATAAATTGGTAATAATTTTCGTTGAATTTGGAATTAATTTGTTAAATGGTCAACAGTATAATTAAGTTTGCTTTTACTGTTTGAAATTTCAGCTAGAAAGGGGGATTAGTGCGGAAGTTTAATTCTTGATTAATAGATAGCCGACACCATTACCATTATTTCGGTAATTAATTATCTGGGTATTTAATTCGCGAGGCCTCGAAGAATAAAAATACTTAGCGAGAGTAGTCTTGAATATCAGTCTGATAATCTTTCCGCATTATTGCGTTCCCGAGATATTAAGAATTTTAGTTTATTAGTTGTTTACCGGTACTGTTAGCCATGATTGTGTAAATACTGTTATATACATAGAAAAATATCATTATTGAATACATATTGCTATGTACGGACAGCAACGTACTCTTCTAATTCAACCTTAACTTCAGTTACCTAAAATTACTTCACCTTGCATCCGGCTAGCTCTCATAATAGTTTATCGCAATTGCTCAGTCGCTCATTTTCTATATTTTCACTTCTTCGTAGTTTGCTGTTTTTGACTCTGATTACGTCCCAAATGTAAAATTACCAGTACATTTATCGTCCACTTTTTATTACTTTTATAAGGTTACAATTATTCCAAACTTATTCCAATCCAATCTTAACATTTTTTATATTTAATTTTGAATTTAAAAATTAACTCGGATTACTGTGAATAATTTTCACCTCCGCAGCTTTACATTTTTATTTACAAACTAAAACATTCTCTTTTTTTCTCCCCCAACAACCCAGTGTTTGGCCAATCGAGCTCCAGGCTTCTTTTCATTCGTCCTACACCTACGTTGGAATAAATACCCTTACTTGGTATCCCTCGACTCGCCAGCCACCTAACAGTATTCATTAAACTAACAATACTTTACATACACAAAGGTTGTCTATACCGCTATTTTGGTAACATAGCACGTCCCTCTCAAAAAAAAAGTATTCCGAATTATCAAAATGCCTGGAGGCACAACTTCGGAATATTTAAAAAAAAATTAAATTATTAACTAAATTAAATACTATTCTAATCTAAATCTCCCTCTCCACATTGTATTGCATAGACAAGGATAAACAATCCAATTACCCTTTTAGTATGTAAAAAAAATAATTTTACTTACATTCTCAATTATTTTAGAATAATAAACTTTTATGTAACGTAATTCTCGTTTACTAGGTACCTCTTGTATAATGTCATTTTTATTTTCCTCTAATACCTCTCCACCTTTCTGCTGTAATATTTCAACACCATCCTCACTAATTTGTAAGCCATCTACACTATTTTCATCAAATTGTTTACCCATTTTCATATAATTTCCGTCAAATTTCCCTAGCATATTCTTATCATATTTAGCAATCATTTCCTCCTTATTTCCGTCATATCTATAAATCTTTCCTAGCATATTATCATCATCTTTACCTATCGTATTACCATTATCCTTATCTAACTTTTCCATCATATTTCCTTCATATTTAATAACCTTTCCCATCCTACTCTTACCATCTTCACCTATCATATTCCTATCATCTTTAACAAACATTTCATCTAACTTCTTTTCCATTTCCTTCTTATTTTCAACTAACCTTTCTATCATACTTCCCTTATCACTACCTAACTTCTCATTTAACCTCATATTCTGGTCACTCCTGTATTCCTCTCTGTACCCCGCTCGTGGCACAGTGCGCTCTTGTTCCTTCCTTTGATAGCTATCACCATAGCTGGGTTGCTGCTTTCCCGTCTGATGATTACCAAAATACTTATTATTGTAGTCATTACTATAACTCCTACCAGTGTTCCTGTAATACTGACCTCTATAATCATTCGGATTTGTGTTATTACGATAATTACAGAAATCCTTGTATGTTCCCGAATAATTGCCATCCCTACGATAATAACCGTCAAAATTTCGTCTATTCACGTTACTTCTGTACCCATTATACTCGTCCTGTTGATATCTTGCTTTACCCCCTAGTCCCTGTTGATCAACATAGACACACGCACTCAATACATTCAAAAACTGCTCCCATTCCGTTACGTTATTCCTTATAACATCCCCAGATACCATAGAATCAAACTGAGCCGCAAGTATCGGAATTGCTACTACAGGATCCCTAAACTTTTCAAATTGTTGCAAAGTATATAACTTCTGTGTTGCATACTCAACCCTCGTCAAACCTTTTCCATTATAAAACGTATCCCTCATTAAATTCTGTTTTACTAAAGACTGTACACTATTTCCCCAATAGTACTTTAAAAACATGTCCTTAAACTTGTTAAAGTCAGTGCATTCACTACTCACCGTGTGATACCAGATCACTGCCTTACTCTTCTAATTCAACCTTAACTTCAGTTACCTAAAATTACTTCACCTTGCATCCGGCTAGCTCTCATAATAGTTTATCTCAATTGCTGGGTCGCTCATTTTTTATATTTCCACTTCTTCGTAGTTTGCTGTTTTTGACTCTGATTACGTCCCAAATGTAAAATTACCAGTACATTTATCATCCACTTTTTATTACTTTTATAAGGTTACAATTATTCCAAACTTATTCCAATCCAATCTTAACATTTTTTATATTTAATTTTGAATTTAAAAATTAGCTCGGATTACTGTGAATAATATTCACCTCCGCAGCTTTACAATTTTATTTACAAACTAAAACATTCTCTTTTTTTCTCCCCCAACAACCCAGTGTTTG
>JABXWE010105485.1:0-22904 GCA_014611495.1 Limonius californicus | reverse complement strand
GGGGGGGGGGGAGGGGACGGTAGTATGAACGAGTAAGAAAAAAAAATTTTAGGAAGGGTGTTACATGTGGTGGTAACGCTCATAAACTATAAAAAGTCTGTCACGTAATACGAGGATTGTTGTAACCCATCTTTGATCAACGTAACCTTGAAAACAAATGCGATAATTCAAATAACGTTTGCTAATGTTAGTAGTGTATTTAAGCAACACATTAATATGTTTCTGGCGTTTGAATTTGATTCTGACTATTAAAACTTCGATTTTGAAATGGTGTTTGTTGTTGAAAATCCGTCCAAGTTTGATCAGCGTGCGATCCTACAATTTTTATGCGCTGAGGGTGTGTAGCCACTGAAGATTGATACGCGAAGGCTAGCAGTGTATGAAAATGCATGTATTGCGTAAACAACTGTGAAAGAATGGTGCCGAAACTTTAAGAATGGAATAGAATGGGGACTATGGGTGATCCGCGACCAGGTGCACGGTGTACTGCATTAACAGAAAATAATATGGCATGTGTGGAAGGCCTTATTAGAGAAAATCGGCAAATTTCAATTAGAGAAAATTCAGAAATTATTGGTGCGAGTGTAGGATCTGTCCATAGTATTGTTCGTAATCTGGGTTACAGCAAAGTTTGTTCACAATGGATTCCTCGTTTGTTGTCTAATGAAAAAAAAAACTGCTTGCGAATGTGCTTGTTGCTGCAACACCTCACAGACTATAGGCAAAACAGTGATGACTTCTTCAGTCAATTGTTGCCGGTGAGGAAACTTGGTGCCATTACTACGAGCCATCCAGGCAGGTATCGTAGATGCAGTGGAAATGTTCAAGTTCGCCACCATCGAAGAAGTTTAAAACACAAGTTTCTGCAGGCAAGGTGATTTACCTTTTTTTTCTATCATGAAGTACCCTTGTTGATAGAATTTAAGGAAGTTGGAGTAAATGTCAATGCAAATCTGTACAATGAAACTTTGAACAAGTTTCATCAAGCAATAAGACGGAAACGACTAGGAAAGCTTACGCGTGAGGTCATTTTGCTGCACGACAATGCTAGATCTCATGTTGCTAATGTGGTAAAATAAAATCTTCAACGACATAAATGGAGGGTTTTAGAGCATCCACCCTATAGCCCGGGTCTATCGCCTTGCGATTTATACATTTTTTGAGTGCTGAAGAAGGCGTTAAAAAGTCGGCCCTGCAGAAGTACAGATAGCTGTGGAAGACTTCTTCAATCAGCCACAAGAATTCTATGAGCAGGTTATACGTCCGTTAGTAAAACAATGGAATAGGTGCCTTAGCTGTAACGGTGATTGTTTCTAATTAAATTGTGGAATAATTTTTTTATTAATCAAAGATGCGTTTTAATTGGACACACCTCGTATATTAGAAAGTCTTTTCTCAAATTCCCTCTACCGCCGAGAAACCGAGAAATAGAGGTTCGATCATAGATAAGTTAGATGATCAATGCTTTAAGCAGTATTGTTAAATTTATTTCCGAAGTGAACGCTAATGCATTCGTCAAACAGAACCGGAAAACTTTTGATCTTCCTCAAGTACATAGAAAACAGAACAGCAGAAATAAACAATAATGTTAATTAGTACATACACCTTCAGGTTTCAAAGCAACATTTCTTCTGCATGTCCGAAAAAAAGCAAGTGCAAGTGTAATACAGATTTACTGCTTCAAACCATCACTCTCCTGTACAATTTCGTACAGCTTTGTAGGTTTTATAGACAAGATAAAAGATTGCTGTTCGCTTTACTTAAACTAGTCTGCAGTCAACGAACTCTTCCAGTCAATTGTACCGCTGACAGTACATTTTCTTCCTGGAGTAGATTCATTACTTAAATCCTATGCTTGGAAAATAGTTCATCACCTTAGTAGCACCTTTTCAGAATTCTCGATTCCGATTCGCATTATTTAGGAGGTGTTTTAGACTCAAAGATGATGTAGGTCCATCTGTTTAAAAATACGAGTAGAAGATTAATTTAATTTAAGTAAAAAATGTAAGTGCTTCCCTTATTTTCTGAGTTTCGTGAATGTTGTGCCATCCAAAAATGAAGGTCGTTTTTGACAAATTCCACGTGTTACTATAAATTTAGATTGTGAATAGCCCTTTAAAATTGTTGAGTGGTTTTTAGTGACGGTTGTTACTACAACTGATTTCAACCTTGCGAGGCCTGAAAGCGCAATTAGGATTGAACATAAACAACATAAATCTAGATAAGGTTTCATTTATTCAAAATGGCTAGTTAGCTGATGAACTCAGAGGAAATAAATAGAAAACCATAAACAGGAAACGATGAGCACGCAAATATCACGTCTAGCCAAATGGTTCCAGTTGGGGCAAAACTTTAAAGTCGTTAATGTAAAAGGTTTAGGTACATCAAAGTTTTCATTTATTTTATTATTGCCATTGATTGAGGCAGCTCATTCCAACAACAGTATTACTCAAGCCGGTAGGAAACTTCTGGATATTGTATTTTAAAAACATTCCTAGAATAAACATGCTCTTTGATGTGGCCCCCCACAATAAATATTACATGAAAATGAAACGCGCTGTTTCATTTATATATAATCGAACATGAGCTGTAGCTAATTTCACAAGTGAAAAAAGCGAATATGGAATTCGGTTTAGAGGTATTACGGTGATAATCTGACTATCGCCTAATGGTAGTTATTATCTTTCTTATTAATTAGTATTAAAAATTACTGCACACGTCTGTTGATTTGCTAGTAATGAGCATCGTATATATGCGATTCGTTTGCAATTGGACTTGTGCTGTGATTATCTAAAAATGTAGTCGGCACTGTAGATCTAGCTAAATATGATAAGTTTACTAAGACGCCTTTTCATAACGATTGACGTGCATATACGTTTTGACACAGGTGCTTGTCATGGACGAGTGAGTTACTTAAGAAAATATTAGATAAATCCGTATCCGGGTGTCATAGGTGTTTTCTAATGTTTTTTGTTTCACAGTTGGTTGACAAACATGTACGACAGCCTTAGATCACGTGTACAGTACTCTGATGTACTATCGTGTCTCAATGGTATAATTCTCAGTCGACTTAACATATTTTTTCACCTAAAACTTATTCCAACAGTTTTGAAACGTGGCACGCTTACTTAGAGGTATTTAGTGATGAATTATACAAATGTCCTGATGATACCCTGGTACAGACCCATGTTCTACATTGGGCATTTTAAACAAAAAACAAAAAATTGTGTAATTCTTTTTGTTATGAAAAGTCACATTTTGGGTATTACAATTACTTCTAAGATGGATTTGTGTCATGTGATGATTTTTTTGCTTCTTAATTAATAACATTAGATTCGAAAAAGGAACTGCAAAAAATCCGGCTCGAGGTACAAAACTTTGCTTTACCTCAGCGTTTCTCAGCCTTTTAGTATTTGCGACCCAATTTTCAATCACAATTCTCATCCCCCCCTCTCATACAATAATTTTTACTAAAATGGTGCTGTAATTATAATATTAGGTTCTATTTAATTGTATTTTGATGCTAAAGCTACACTACGACGTCAATTCTTAATTACAAACCTTAAAAGTTACGACGAATAGGTAAATTTATTGATATTTTGCAACACCGATCCGCTGCATTAATAAAATCGGAATCTATGTTCTCTGTCGCTGCTTCGCAAGAGATTCCGATTTGGCTCGAACATCCTGGAACGTTCACGCGACCGCGACGCAAGCATGTATAAATGCTGCACCTCGTTCAATTCGAGCCAGTCTCAGTCGAGTCGATCCTTCTATCGTGAATGTGTATGGTGTAATTTGCGTATTAACTGCAATTCACGTTATTCGAGTAGCAGTATCATGGATAAATATTTAAGTGGCCGTAAGCGGGCATTAGACGATAGTGAAGCATCAACAAGTGCACAGACGAGCGTGGTTCCGAAGTTAAAATCAAGAAAATATTCTCAAGAATACTTAAATGTTGGGTTCACCAGCACTGAAGACAATGAAGAAGAAAGGCCCCTGTGTGTCATTTGCTCAAAACTTTTGGTATCAGCCACCATGAAACCCAATAAACCTATACGACATTTGGAAACGCTTCATAGTGAGTAGGTTAACAAACTCCGACAATTCTTCGAATTAAAATTAAGATCATATGAAACGCTAAAATAATTAAAAAAAAAACTTTATCTGTGAATGAAAAAGCTTTACTTGCCTCTTACAAAGTTTTATATCAAAGAGCCAGATGTAAAAGCCTCACACCATTGGTGAAGAGCTTATTCTGCCAAGTGCAATTGAGATTGTAGAAACTATGTTTGAAGATAAGTTTGCCAAACAATATTGCAGCCCATACCTCTACCAAATGATACTGTTGCCCTTCGAATTGGTGATATAACTGAAGATGTATAGTATCAGATTTTGGGGAAGTTGCGTGACAAATTATTTTTAATTCAGCTTGATGAGGCTATACTGTAGCGGCCCGCTACAGATAGCAATAAAGATGCTCATTTAATTGTTGTAATGTTCGATTTTGTGATGGTATGTCAGCAGTAGAAGAACTACGTTTCGGCAAACCGATAGAACGCAAAACAACAGCACTTGCATTATTTGCTCTCTTAAATGATTTTGTAAACGTGCCAAACACAGGGTGGAAAAATTGCGTCGGAATATGCACCGATGGTGTTCGTACAATGTTTGGAACATTCCAAAGTATACAAGCACTTGTGAAACAAAAATATTCACATTGTGTCTGGACACATTGTGTGATCCACAGATAAGCTCTGGCTTCCAAAGAATTTAGTCCTGGTCTGAATATTGTGCTAACGACGGTTGTAACCGTAGTAAGTTATATAAAAATGAGACGCCTAAAATCAAGAATCTTTTCTGAACTTTGTAAAGACATGGGTGCAGTTCATTCAGCGTTACTGTTTTATTGCGAGGCAAGATGGTTATCATGTGGGAAATTTTTACAAACGTGTTTATGGATTAAGAGAAGAAATCGCAATTTTTCTAGATGTCAGATGATGATGATGATGATGATGAAGAGGAAAACCGACCGGAAGCCGAGAAGTTTCGAGATGATTTACTTGTAATTAAATTGAGCTACTTGGTCGACATATTCGAGAGATTAAATACCTTCAATTAAAAGTGGCTCGCGCAACCCAACATACATGTATTACAGCAACTGCGATTGCTGAATTTTTTTAAAGTATAGAAATGGATCAGGGTTGCTTTCTGTCAAGCTACCCTCTTACTGCAGTAATTGTCAGTTTTAATAATATTAAGCATATTAGTATTGGAGATCGGCCTTTTAAATAAAACGAACGGTAACACCAAGAACATGTAATGAACCTTTTTAACACAAAACGAAATATTTCCGTTTCCGGTCACCATGTTTTTGTGCTTTCCCGCTTCACCTGGAACTCATGCCTACCCCTAGACACCTCTACGCACGCTTGGCAACAGTACCAGAATGAGGCGCTAAATTCAACTTCAAAAATAGCGTACAATATGAAAAGCACCCCTTGGTGTTACAACCGAGCAAGTTAAAAACTACTAAAAATAAATAGGGGTTTTCTTTAATTAAGTAAATGTTTAAAATTGCATCCATCCACTTCGACTCATGTTAATGTTCGTTTTAACAACGATCTTCGGAATCGAGCAAGCATGCCAGGTATAATTGATGTACACGCTCCGATAATTCTATTTTACAGATCATGTTCATTTAGCACTGGAGTTCGGTATACTATTTTTTTTTTTATTGTATACCAAAGAAAATTATATTGAAGTGATATCGCAACTTCTTGGTTGGCATAGATACACAGCTCTTCATCCATTCACAATTCCCTCTAAATACATTATTGAAGTAATTCATTACAATCCAACTGTAGTAAGAAAGACCCACCATGTTTCTACCCTAGTTCTTGTGGTACATTGCATGTTCTGCGAAATATGCATTTACTTCACCATTGTTTTACAATTTTGCTTCATTGTTAAACAATACACAATTTTAAATAGGCGGATCCAAAAGGTGTTGATTCTGAAACAATTACAAAACTTCAATATTCACTGAGGCTCATTCGCAGTTCGTGCACCGAAGTAATGTGATAGGGATGACAATGATTGAAGTGATTTTGATTGCCATACTAATAGTATGATGGGTTATGTCGACTACTTTTGAAGGCACAGTTTAGCTGGCCCAACTTGTATAAAAGGGTTGCCAATTAAAATAAGTAACCATCTTAGTATTACAATTGTGTATTTCTCATTTAATACTAATAATAAAATTTTAATGAAGAGTAAAGCTCCAGGAGCGCAATTTCTAAAGGCAGAAACAATATTTTAATATTTAAGTATAAAAAATCAAATTATAATCCCCAACGCTTCTGAAAAGCCTCTGCGCTTACAAACTGGACGTAAAGGAGATTTAAACTTAATACCAAAGGAATTAATAATAATGACGGTAATGAGCACATGCGGGAAAGCAAGAAAAAACTAATGTTTTGAGCGGAAAATATACAGTCGCAGCGTAAAAAGATTATAAAATATGATGCAGCAACCACGGAAAGAATCGTTAATGGTGTTTTGCAAAACGAACGTAAAATAAACATTCATAATTATTGCGTTGGAGAATGTCAAAATTTCAAAACGGAAGCACCAGGGATTACAGGAAACAGTAGGATGAAGTAATGCAATGACAAAATTCCCTCTTGGCATTTAAAATATTCTTATTAACTTTTGCTCTTTTTGGTGAGTTTCTTAATTAAATATAATATAATATAATTTGACATCAGAATATTAAAATTGTTTTCATAAAAACGTGGTTTTCCTAGGAAGATTTGATTACAGCTAAATAAAATATGAATTAGCCTTTCCTTCGCAGCATGTATGTACCTATTATAAAATATCTCCAAGTAGTATTTAGGTTCCTTTCTTGATTTTGGTTTTGTTTTAGGTGATTTGTTCAGAATGAAATTTTTAATAAAGAAAATATATTTTTCCGCCGATCGTACTACAATTGACACATTATTGATAAAATTTTGTTGAGCAAAGTCAAATTTCCATTACATCAGACGTTGCTAGCTAATTTACAATAAAACTGTACAGGAATAATATTTCTCTACGACTATAGTATAATGTATTCGTTATATATACCTTTTTAGTTGAAGAATGATAGATATTCTCCATTTCCGTTGGATTCTGTTCTCTAATTCAGTTGTATTCTGTATCAGAATCCAACGATAAATTGTGGAACCGGAAGCTAGTAAGCGTGGCATGTTAGCGCTTGGGATCTCCCACTTGTTTTTGAAGATACTGTCAAAAACAGTTTTAAATTTTCGTATTCGTAAAAACAGTAAGAACTAGGTACGAATAATTCAGACAGCGAAAACACTGAAATATGTTCGCCGCCAGAAATAACGGAAACCGCGAAAACGACGTGTATTAATTTACTGCCGAAGAAATCGCAGAAACAGTACACAATGGTCTACACGTCGTAAAATGGTTGTGGCTAGTGAACCGACATACGTCCATCTAAAGCAACATTTTTATTATACTGATGCGGACCAAAAATTGTAACTTCCTATGAAATAGTCGTAGAGAAAGTATAGTCTCCTACTCGTGTAGAATAGCTATTATTCACTCGGATGATTCTCATCCATTCTACACTAGTTGAAGAATATACTCTCCCGTCCCAGGACGGGAATATTTTTCGAATGAAATTATTGATGATGATTAATTCGCAGTAAACAGATAAATCGTTTATTATTTTCGTTACATATGTTATAACAAATAAATTAGTATTTGTTATATTCACAGTAATAGTACAATTAGTACAATTAGTGAACAATGAGGGAACATTATTTGCTGAGAAATGAGCAAGATTATTTGAACAGTGGGCGACATTGTTACAACTGGAAAGACCATTGTCAGAACTATGATTAATATTATCATTGAAACTATTAGTAACATAACAAGAACTGGTAGAAGTATTTTCTTGCACATTTTCTACAGTGAAAATTCTATTTGCTATCTTTATTTTGTTGTTTAAAGAATCCTCCATGTATCCTACTGCAACATTTGAGGAACTCCATCCCCGTGTCTTCAAAGTTGTTATATCTGCTCCGGAATTAACTAATATAGTGGCAGAAGACCGACGGAAGCAATGGCCTGTATGTATATTGTTTCGAGCCTGGCAATTTTAAATAAATCGCAACAATTTGTGGAATTTTTCCAAATTGACGAACTCAAACAACCTGTCCATAGCTTTTCCGGCGCCGGTAGCTCGGATAGGTTGCCGTATGCCTTTCACGCAGCTGTCCCGGGTTCGAATCCGGACGCCGAAGTCGGTGGTTTTTTCTGAGCGATAAGATAACGCTAAAACGGCTCTTCTTCTCGGATAGGAAGTAAAATCGTAGGCCCCGTGTCCAAGTGTTGTTGGGCACGTCAAAAAAACCCTCAAACAGGCTAAATTTCCAGGTGTGGTAGGATCGCTCCCTGGCGTCATCGGTGGTTAGCCATAGTAGCAGAAATAGGCCGACGTTAAATAAATACAAACAAACAAACAAAGAAAAATTGTTCAGTTTCCATATTTTTTGGTCTGAATGCAGCATACTTCCGGTACATATTTAAGTAACTTTCATTAACAACAAAATATGATCTTGTTTTTTTGTTTTCGAATCTGGTATGCTAATTAGAAGCTTAAACTGTAGGTCTTGTATATCATTTAGTCATTCGGGTTACCTCATCCCGTCGACACGCACCCGAAACACCAATAATTAAAGCGACCTGGAAAAATAATAAATAGGTTTGTAAATTTCATCAAAAATTTAAATTTAGCAATTTACCTTAATCGTTAAGTATTCAAAATGAAGCTTCCAGAATAAATTTGTTTATTTCATCTTTACTAAAAATCTTTGATTTTTTAGCCCTAAAACCTTCATATTGCCTTTTCAAACAGGAAGGAAGTTTTGCAAATTTAGATATATCAACATCATCGTTAATGGCAAGCGTTGATCTTAACATGGAATAATTTGCTCACAAAGTTAACGACTTCATCTTTGAAGATTGTTCCAAAAAGTATGCCATTACAACGATCTCCGAAAAAAAATTAGTCGCTTTATCCGGACGATAGTCCATGAATAGTATATTCTTCAACGCGTGTAGAATGACAGCTATTATTCACAAGGATGAAAATTCTGTCACGAGCCGAAGGCGAGTGACAGAATCATCCGAGTGAATAATAGCTATTTTACACGAGTAGGAGACTGTACTTTCTCTACGACTATTTCATAGGAAGTTACAATTTTTGGTCCGAATCAGTATAATAAAAATTTTGCTTTAGATGGACGTATGTCGGTCCACTAGCCACAATCATTTTACGCCGTGTACACCATTGTGTACTTTTTCTGAGATTTCTTCGGCAGTAAATCAATACACGTCTTTTGCGCGGTTTCCGTTATTTCCGGTGGCGAACACATTTCAGCGTTTTCGCTGTCTGAATTATTCGTACCTAGTTCTTACTATTTTTACGAATACGAAAATTTAAAACTGTTTTTGACAGTTACTTCAAAAACAAGTGGGAGTTCCCCAGCGCTAACATGCCACGCCCACTAGCTTCCGGTTCCGCAGTTTATCGTTGGATTCTGATACAGAATCCCACGACCCACTGAAATAGAGAACAGAATCCAACGGAAATGGAGAATATCTATCATTCTTCAACTAAACAGGTATATGTAACGAATACATTATATTATAGTCACAGAGAAACGTTTATATGCACCTTCGTATTTTTCCATTGATTTCTTTGGTAGTAAACTTATTGTCGCCTTATTTACAACTTCCAGCAATTCCGGAGGAGTCCCAGGTATAGGATATTCATCGACACTCATCTTTTTTTAATATTTTTGTTTGAAATTTTGAAGAAATCAGCCACAGCACATTTAAAAACGTCCAGTTTGACACTTCACTTGACAATACAAATTTATCGAAAAACAAATTGTAATTACTCGTATTCATGGCAACTCGATATGTTTTAAACACTATAGGCCATGGAATTTCATTGTATGGTAAATTTAAAAAGACACCTTTTCCTAATTTTTTTAATTAGGTACTCTTATCGATCGGCGGAAAAATAGTATCTAGAACAAAAAGCAACATTCCCAGACTCCTGTTATCCGGGAATGTTACGCTTTTCGTCCTAGATACACAATATACTATTACAATGAACAATAAGCGTCGTATGAGCGAAAAATTGTTTTAAAAATGAAACCAAAACACGTGTGTTCTGGAACGACAAAAAAATAAAGATCATTTTCATGAATCACTTTATAAGTATAATTTAGTGTTAGAACGTCCAAGGGTCCAGTTGGCACGATAGTTTGTCCTGCTTGCAGATGCTAAAACGGAAAGTATAATTTTACATATGATGCAGTGCTTCTAGTAGAACACCATTATAACTAATGAGATGAACGTAAAATTTTACATATTATAAGTGTAAGTTTCAACTCGTTCACTCTAATGGTTGTCGGGTTATTACAAGAACAGCATCATCAGTCTGTTTCTTTCAGTTAACGTGTTGAGTTTACATTCGTAATAAAAATGAACAAAACTAAAGAAAATGATAAGGTCTTTACAAAAGCAACCAATTTCGATGACCGGAACAACAACTGGAGTGTCTCGGTAGTCGGTGCTGACGGCGGTTTATTTTCGTGTGGTAAAGGTAAAGGATAAGTTTCACTTTGAGAAAATTATTTTCCTCTTCTGTATAACAAATGAGCGGGCATGTTACTTCTGGTTTATGTAATATGCTAGATGTGTTTATTCAAATAATATTTAAGATATTAAAGTTCTTTTTCCTATTGTATAATTAATATATTATAAGGATGGGCCGTTATACGATTTGGTCTTCTTTAGCCCAGGGCATCCTTCCTTCTTGTGGGTCCTTGCGTCTGCTTGTGGTCGTGTAGCTGAGAGTTTCACTTCCTGGTTGTGTTTGGGTCGGAGGTGACTTGTTAGAGTCCTTAGATCATCCTTTGGTGTTTAATCGTGTCATGCGCTTGTAAATGTGAGTATTAACAATGCTCATCGCATTGTTAGGGGGGAGGGGTATCTTCTACGACGTCAAGTAGGTCGTTAGAGAGGTTTGGAAATAGACATTATACAAGGGAAGTCGATTCTGAAAGAACTACAAAACTTCAATGCTAACTAAGGCTCATTTTCATGCAGTTCGTGCACCAAAGTAACGTGATAGGGATGAGAATGATTGAAATGATTTTGGTTGCCATGCTATAGGTATGTATGTTGGGTTGGGTCAGCTATTTTTAAATGTTAATGATAAATTTTTAATCAAAAGTAAAACTCCAGGAGTGCAATTTATAAAGGAAGAATCAATGTTTTATTATTATGGGATAAAAAATCAAATTATAATCCCGCAGCGCTTCCAAAAAGCATCTGCGCTTACAAACTGGACATAAAGGAGATATAAACTTAATACCGAAGGAATTAATAATAATGAGGACATGCGGGAAAGCAAGAAAACACTAATTTTATGAGCGAAAAATATACAGTGGCAGAGTAAAGGGATTATTAAATATGGTGCATCAACCACGGAAAGAAACGTTGAGTGTTTTGCAAAACGAACATAAAATAAACGTTCATAATTTTTTTGTTGGCGGTAAACCGGTAAAACCTCAAATCGGAAGCACCAGGGATTACAGGAAACAGTAGGATAAATGACAAAATTCCTTCTTGGAATTTAAGATATTTTTATTAAATTTTGCTCTTTTTGGTGAGTTTCTTAATTAAATATAATTTGACATCAGAATATTAAAAGGATTTTCACAGAACTGTGGTTTTCCTAAGAAGATTTGCTTACGGCTAAATAAAATATGAATTAAACTTTCCTTCGCAGCGTTTGTGTATTACAAAAATCTCCAAGTAGCATTTATGAATGTTTCGTTCTTGATTTTAGAAAATTCAGTTTTATTTTATGCGATTTGTATGGACTGAAAGTTTTAATAAAGAAATTATATTCTACAAAAAACAATGAGCATTGTACGACGGAAAAAATGTATAAAACTGTTGTAGAAATGAAACCAAAACACGTTTCTTTTGAAACGAACAAAAAATAAAGATCATTTGCATGATTGGGGAATCACTTTATTAGTATAATTTAGTGATGAATGTCCAAGCGGTCCGTTGGCACGATAGTTTGTCTTGCTTGCAGATACTAAAACAGAAAGTGTAATTTTACATATTATGATGCAGTGCTTCCAGTAGGACAACATTATTACTATTGAAACGAAGATTTCGTCCTCTTCAACCCAGGAGGTCCTTTCGTTAGCTTGTGGTCTTGTAGTTGAGAAATTTGCTTCCTTCAGTTGTGGCTGGTTAGAGTCCTTGAATCATCCTTTGGTAGTTAGTTGTGTCTTACGCTTGTAAATGTGGGTATTAAAAATGCTCATCGCATTGTTAGGGGGCGTATCTATCTATCAAAGTTTGGAGGGATAGATTGCTGTTGATTACTAGATTGATGAGGTGGGGATCGAATAGTGGATTTCTGGACATGTTGGGGTGCCTGAGAAGGGTAGATGAGGACTTGTCTGCATTGAGTTTTATCCGTCACTTGGAGATCGAGATGTGGATTCTGTTGAGTGCTGCATAAATGTTCCGGGAGGCTAATTCCGAAGTTTTATTTGGGAGAACTAGCGCGGTGTCGTTGGCGGAAAACTACTTTTGGTTCGGGCTGGGTCTGCGACTGGGATCTTGTGGGAGTATATGATGTAGAGAAATGTGTACAGAACTGTTCCTTGGGGGACGTCGGAGTGAAGGTAAATGGGAAAAGAAAATTAATTTTGGACTTTGACTTTGCAGGAGCGGTTGGTGAGAAATGAGTCCAATAGCTTAACGGTAGTGGAATTGAAATTAAGGGTAATTAATTTGTGGACGAGACTGTCGTGCCATACCTTATCGAATGCGAGCATTATGTCGGTTCAGGTTGGCATTTTGGATCGAGTCTCTATGACGCTTCATGAGGGAGTTTGTGGTAAATCGATGGGTTCGGGAACCAAATTGTTGGGGGGAAGAAGGTTGCTGGCCTTTAGGGTTTCTCTGAAGCGAGATGTCTTAATTCTTCCTAGAATTTTGCTCATTAAGTTGGGAGAGCAATGGGTCGATATGATGTGGGATTTTTAAGGTCTTTGTCGGATTTTGGATCATAATTGTGGAGGTGTTTTCCATGAGGTGAGGAAGTACGAATTATATACACATGAGTTGCATATGGTTGAAAGGGCTTCGGTAGCTGAATCGGGAATATTTATGAGAAGAAGGGGTTTTATTTGGTCTCAACTGAGAGCTTCCGTGTTTCTGATTTTTCTGAGCGCTTTGCTCTCGTCGGTGTTAGTGGGTTCTATTAGGATTGTTTTCTGGAAATGGCCCTTCAGGGGATGTTTGATGAAATTGGGCAGTAGAGCGGGTAACATAGATTAAAAATCGTTATTTTAAAAAAAGGATCTTCAAGGACCTGATAGATGCTCTAAGTCTAAAGGGTATAGTTCGCTTTGTCTTAGATGATATTTAGTATGGTATTGTTGGAGTGTAGAAGGTGGCTTGGATTTTTGACTGGTGAAAGATTGGTATTTTGCCCAGGAAGCTTTTCATTGCGGTGGTCGAGGGATTAATGTTAATAAGTGAACTTTATTCATTTTTAGGAAATTTAATGGCGTAGACCGACATCACTGGCAATAGAAGCGACAGAAACAGGAAAAATAAGAAAATAAAGGAAGGTCATTTCCGCAGTAACGAACCGACTCAGAGGTAATGAGGAGAATGATTCTACTGTTACACCACGAGGAATAAATTCTTCGGGTTTTTATGTTTATTACAGACCATGCACGATAATATCTACAACGGCAGAAATTAATCATGAAGGAGGTAATTTGTTTTACACTATGTGTTTTACTGTATTACAATTAAGCATCAGAAGTTGATAGTACATTTGTTAAGTAAATAACCACAATCAGTTTAGCCTGATTCCACTAATAATTCAATAGATAAAAAATATTTATTAAAACTTTAAATGTTTAAGAAATGTACAGGAATTTTGTAACGATTTCCGCGCCTAAAAGAAGGCAAACCTTTGTACATATTTAGTTATTCACATGCTTATAGGATTTTTTAATATTTCGCAGTTAGATTTCTGTCAAGTCAACGCTGTGCGTATTGGAGTTTCAAAAGTTGGGGGGGGGAGGAGATTCTAAAAGACAGTCTTCCGTAATTAGGTCAGTGGGTTAAGCATTGTCGATCTTGCCCGAAGTATATTGTGATTAGTGAGCTATTTCTTATAAATCGATTGTCGATTGGGAATTCGTTTTCCGCTTTGAGAGTCGCTACACAGGAGCTTATTTTAGGGAAGCAAATTTGCAGGAATATATTTCCAATACAGAATTTACTCCGGTAAAGAAGATTTTGTTTGATGTTATGGCAGAGTGCATCTCCTGGTGAGTTAGTTTGAGCAGAAAAATTTTGTCTTGTCTTAATTTCCGGAAGCTTAATTCTAATCTCCGATAAATTTAATTTAGGCAAAATTCGTGCGGCTGGACGTCCCGAAATTAAGGCGACGCAGTAGAAAATTTCTACATTTCTACGTGTTGTGCATATTGTTATGCTGTCCTGGTCGAGTAACCTTGGGAAGGTTTTTCCTGAACCGAGTGGACGCCTGGGGCTATAGATAAGGAGTCTGGTGTACGGTCGAGCTGATTGCCGCCACATCTTGAACAAGGGAAGTGCATTTTAAAAATTGTATAACCTTGCCTTGTTGTTTACGATTTCTTTATCGTTATTTAAGAATTAATTTTGTAATTGATTGTGGTCACAGAATTGTGTCATTGGGGCTTTAGTTGGGGATTTGTGTACATATGAAATACTATTGTAATATTCCATTAATTAGGGGGAACAATTTTACGTAAAGCGTATATACAGGGTACTCCGATAGTAGGTTGATATTGCGTTTGTACGAGTCCACAGCTTGCACTTTTTTCTTGATCGTTTTGATCACGCATGAATTCGTCAAGCGGAGGCCTCCTTCGTTACGGAATGTGCTAAAAATTACTGGTATCTTAGTTGAGTAGCGCAATAAAGGTCCGAAAAATTGTTGAGTGTCGCCCAAATTCAATTTAGTTGTTAGTCATATTCAGTTCCAGGAACGTAAAATTGGACTGCTAATTTATTTCAATTTATTTTTCTTGTATAGAAATATTAGAATTGTGGGTTGTTTCTTTTATTAAGTAAAAGGAGATTTGGTTACAACTTGTCTTTTATTTTACGATGAATTATTTGGATATAAGTCTACATAAAGAACTGTTAGTAGATATAAAGGTAGGTGATTATTTATCTTGGGGTCCGACTTCCTATTTACCACCTCGGACGATGTTAGTAAATTATAAGTTGGTGGCGCCTATAAATTAATTGTTGGAACCTACTCCTTCTTCGATTGGGTTTCCGGGATGCTAACATCTGTCAACTTGTTAATTCTCTACCTAAGCAGTGGCGTAATTACGAGGTTGTTTCTGTAATTCAACTAATTTTTGGTATGTAGTAAAGATTATAGGCGTGACAACTGTATAGAATTTCGCTATGTGCATTGTCAAAAATCTAACAAAAAGATCACGATTATTAAAAAAATTGCAATCAGTGATGCATACAAAACAAAACTGGTAGACACATTAATGAAAAAGAAATTATAAATTCGCAGTTAAAAAATATATTTAGAAGGCCACTCTGAAAATGTTAAATATATCAATTTCTTAATTTAGTAATACACTCACCGGGACTAAATTCGATCCATGCGTTATTTGATTTTTATTTTGTATTTATTATTTACTTTTTTATTTTAATTATTAATTTCACTGTAGTTCAGTAGGTGTATATTACAAATGTATCGAATTATACCAAACATGTTCAATTTCTTGAAGTAATAACAAAAAGATGGCAATAATTCTGATTAGAGGATAAAATAGTAACTGCAACTTTTACATAAATATGATCTTAAACTTAAAAAAACAAAACGTTAACAACGTGTATTACCTCCTCGTGCTCGAATTGCACTCTGGATTCGTTTTGGCATTCCCTCAATAAAGTGTTGAATGGCAGTGTGGTCAATTGAATCTCATTCTTGGACTACTGCTGCACTTAGTTCTTGCAAGTTGTCAGGAGCGTAAATTCGGGCTCGAACTAACTTTCCCACCATGTCCCAAACACGTTCGAATGGGTTAAGATTGGGACTCTTGGCAGGCCAAATCATTCGGTGAATTTCAACTTCATTTAAATATCCATCCACGATTCGAGCAACGTGAGGGTGGGCATTGCCATGCATTAGCGTGAAATTTTCACCAATAAATGGGATGAAAGGCACAACATATGGTTTTAAAATGTCCCTAATGTACCTGTCTGCAGCCATAGCTTCTCCATTTACCACAACCAATTCGATGCGGGCTTCCATGCTAATCCCACCCCACACCATTATCAAACCACCACAAGAACTAATTCTAAGCACAGTATGCATTGGTCAAACCACTCATCAGTCCGTCACTAAACTCTTTAACGGCCATCCGGAGATCTGAGACAAAACCTCGACTCGTCAGTAAACAGAATATGGCCCCATTCCTCAACACTCCAGCTTTGGTGTTTATGGGCAAAGTCCAACCTCTGCACTCGATGTTTCCTGGTCAATTGTGGGTTACGTTAACACGAATCAAATGAATCACCAATGCATCCCAATGCCGCGCAGGTAGTGTCATTGACTTCAACACTTATTTACAATGTAAAGAAGCTTTGTCAATAAGGTTTCTTAAAGAGGTTGCAGAATATTTTGTGGCCATAGCCAAGATAAACAGTGCTTGAATGTTGGTATTAATAATTAATCGGTTATTTTGATACCGGTTTACAAGCAGATCAACAGCGATTAAATAATTATGCGTTATCGAAAGCGAGTCAAGCAGATTTCGCGGTTAATTTTTAAGCACGATTGCAAATACCTAAATTTTTCTACGTTATTCAAAGTTACATTGTCGTGTCGTTACATTAATTATAAATTAGCAGTTCAAAAAATATATTCAAACGACCACTCTGAAAATGTCAAATAAACTTCAATTTCTTATTTCGGTGATATTTCGGAGAAAATTGCTAAAATTATAATCAAAACAAGTACATTTAAAATAATTTATGAAACAACAGAAAACACTTTCAACACCATATTCTACGTAAAAAATAGAACTAACGATCTGTTGAAGTAAGGTACTAACACAGTAAACTGTTCACAGTGTAATTCTGTATAGGTGCATAGTTCAAACAACTTGTACTGTGTGCAGAAACTCTAGCAAGGATTCCACAATCGACGAAGCTGTTCCAGAAGCAGGTGTGATGTGGGCGATATATTTAGAACCAGGTTCTTCCATTAGTAATATATGTTCCTCTATTACGGTTCTTCCTCGATTTTCACAAATAGTTAGAGTTTTATCTTTACGTCCGTCAAAGCAAACACCACGAATAGTGAGTTAACTGGACACCTCTTGTAATTCACAGCGCTTTTTGTCCCTGGCTCTCCTTACTTTGTGTTCGCCAATTATATTTTTAACGTTTCTTTTTCTAATGATGCCAAAGTCTTGCAATACAGCCGAAGCTATGACTGGCTCTGCCCGAAACACTGTATCGGTCTAGAGTTTCCACGAATATTGAGAGTTCACTTGTATTTCGATATTTTGTGCAAGAAGTACTTGGAATGGGAGCCGGTAGAGAAACAGGAGGATCTTGGTTTGGAGAAGCTGCATCAGACGTATCAGATTCAGTATCTTGAACTAGACGCTTTTTTGTGGCAATAGAAGAAGTACTCGGTGCTTGCGATTTTCAGCAATTTTTCTCGTAATTCTTCATACACCTAAGTAACCAACAGAACCGAGCATCATCTTACTTGGTCCTCTTCGATCTTCGAGAAACAATCGCTCTTTATTGAGAACCTAAAAATTTCATTTTAGTTAAGTTGTGGTAAAATGTATCAAGTATTGAGGTAATGACAGTGTTTGATTTGAATAATTATCACATTTTATTTTTTAAATGAAGACTGAAGAAAGAGGCTTACCGTATATTGTTTGTCACAGACACATGCATTAAAACTCTTGCACTTACAAGCTGAAAAATCGAATAAAGTCTTGGTACTGGGGTCAAAGGCTTGTAATTGCTATTTATAGCTAGCAACGTTACTTCTTTGCTCATAAGGTTTTTTCTGCTTCAGTTGATATTCTCTGATTAGTGATACGATTCTCTAATGATTCAATATTGCAATAGAGGCTTTGTTCCAGATTTTTTCCACTTTTTTTGTGTGTTCTAGTGTTTCGGATACAAGAGTATTTTTATTGATGTTTGTTTGCTCGAAATTGTCACGAATCCACAGAAAATACTTTATTACATCCTCGCGCGTTGGCAAAACGAACATGTATAGATCAGTTGGAGCCCCAAAAATGGGGCACTCAGCTAGTTTTTGACGTTTGGACATCATATAGCATGCCCAACATCTCAATGTCAACGTAAAGAGAAAAACAACGATGTTAAATGCGTTAACTGTAATGGCAATCATCCTGCCAACTACAAAGGTTGTCATGTATATAAAGAAATACAACAAAAGATGTTCCCTCCATTAAGAAATAAACCACTAACAAATAAGAGTCAGTACTCAGCACAACATCAGCTAAACCACTCTCACGCCCAAATAGTAAGCGGTATTTATAATCAAAATGGTAGTAACGTACAACCGCAAAGTCCTGCACCACAAAGCGAATCAATTGACTTGGTCCAATTAAAGAAAATGCTAAAAACCCTAATGGAACAAATGGGAACGATGCTAAATCTCTTAACAATCGTCGTCTCGAAAACAAATAATGGCCCTACAGCTTGAACTAGCCATTTGGAATGCCAACGGCCTGACAAAACACAAAAATGATTAACTACCTTTCTCACAAACCACTCCATAGACATCATGCTAATAGCCGAATCCCATTATACGGACAGAAGCTATTTAAAAATTCCAAATTATACCATTTATGCTACACATCACCCAGATGGCACTGAGCATGCTGGCACAGCGATCATAGTCAAAAATAAATGTAAACACTACGAACTACCCAAATACAATCCACAACTTTTTCAATCTACCACGATTACGATAGTGGATTGGCAAGGATCATTAAACATATCAGCAGCTTACTGCCCCCCAAGACACAACATTAAGCAGAACCAATTTGAAACATATATTTCCATACACTGGGAACCAAATTTATTTCGGGCGGTGCCTACAACGCAAAGCAGGAGCACTGGGGATCAAGACTGACTACCACCAAGGGCAGAGAATTAATGAAGGCAATAACCAGTAATAGACTTCACTATTTGTCCACAGGCGAACCGACTTACTGGCCATAATACATGGCAAAAGCTCCTGACTTGTTCTGCATCTTAAAAGGCATTAAGCCAAACTACCTCAAAGCAGAAACCTGTCTAGACCTCTCTTCGGACCACTCAGCGAGAATAGTTTTGATAAGTACCCAAGTATTATTCAAAGAAAAGCCCCCTAGCCTTAGTAACAGATTCACGAACTGGAATAGCTATAGAGAAATAATTGACGAATCGTTAACACTAGAAGTATCTCTGAAATTCAACGGAGAACTAGTTTCAGTACTGGACAACTACTGGAATATCAAATAATACAACAAGCAGCCTGACAGCCGACACCACAGAAAAGTTTGATAGAGACAAATTCAAACTGTCCCATCGAAGTTAAAAAGAAAATAGCAGAAAAGCGCAGGCAAAGTAGAAGGTGGCAAACTACAAGACATCCTGAAGACAAAAGGAGGCTAAATCAACTTACAACTGAACTCAAAAATCTCCTTTTCAATATCAAAAATAAATCTGTACAAAACTACCTAATGCAATTGACACCCACGAAAGCAACTGAATATTTACTTGGAGAGCGACTAAGCGACTAAAACAGCCACAGCAATATATATCACCTATTCGTCTCGATAACAACAACTGGGCTAGAAGTGATCATGATAAGGCCTCCGCATTTGCAAGACAATTAACGAATGTTTTTAGTCCCTTCGAATCTCAAACTACTAGAGATGAAGAAAATTCAATTTAGCTATTAATATCTTGAAGCTCCATTCCAAATGTGTCTACCGATCAAGCAGTTTAAAACTAATAATGTCAAGACCGCAATAATGACATACTTAAATCCGCTTAAAGCGCCGAGCTACGATTTAATCACGGGCAAAGTTCTTAAAGAACTACCAGAGAAGGGATTCAAATATATATCCCACCTATTTAATGCTGTGTTAAGATTACAATATATACCAGAGCAGTGGAAAGTTGCCTCAATCATACTAATTCTAAAGCCTGGCAAGCCAAATGGAGAAGTGTCATCGTTTAGACCAATAAGTCTACTACCAATACTGTCCAAAGTTTTTGAAAAGTTGCTACTGCAGAATATAATGTCTATAGTTACGGAAAACAATACTACACCCAATCATCAATTTGGATTTCGCAAGCACCATTCCACAATAGAATAAGTTCACAGAGTGGCAGACAGAATTTTGAAAGACTTTCAGGATACAAAATATTGTTCAGCTGTGTTCCTTGATATCGTGGAGGCCTTTGACAAGGTCTGGCACGAAGGCCTGTTGTTTAAAATCAAAAAGGCTTTACCACCAGATTATTACGAAATACTAAAATCCTACCTCGCCAACAGATACTTTCTAGTCAAGTATGGAGACGCCCTTACATCGTTATTTCCAGTCAAAGCTGGAGTTCCACAAGGATATGTATTGGGACCACTCTTGTATCTCATATTTACTGCTAACCTACCAACCTCACTAAGTACTACAGTTGCCACATTTGCTAATTATACAGCGGTATTATATCAACAGTTAATGATGAAATACAAAAGTGTAGTGTTCGCTACCGCGACAAGCTTAGCGCTCACCCAAATACATTAGTGGAACATCTACTGGACGACGAAGAGCCTAGGCTCAAAAGATTCAAGCCGCTAGATTTGTCAACACGATTCGTATAAAGTGAAGTACAGTGTCAATTACTTGTACAGAAACAAACTTTTAGAGTTAATCTAAGAATATATTCGCTGGAATGTTTTCATCATGCCCTATGTAATATGCCAAAATAATTACTAAATGTCACTATGTGATAGATTGTAAAGCTATATATAATAAACTGAAAAAGCAAAATATAGCATGCACCTGACATTGTTGGCTGGTTGGTTAATGGTTAGGTTATGAACTCCGTACTGAACAAGTTGAAACAAATCATTCGGCACTCGGCGTCGGCAGTCGGCAGGTCGCATAGTGGAAGAAGCAAGAAAAATCATTTTTTAGAAATTCAATTCGCCTGATAGTTCATAAGCTGCGCACATGATAAACAAACATTTTTTAATTATAGAAAAAGAAAATCGGAAAACGTTTTACACCGCCACAAAGTTATAAAATTGAAAAAAGCAACTGGGGCTCTGTAGCAGTGGAGGGGATAATGGGAAAAAATATTAATCATACACAAACACTTCATGTTTGCGTGCACAACTTTCAACAATACAGGAAAATCATTTTGAGAGAAAAAAATCTCGCTCCATCGTACTGTAAAACTAGATTTTGAATAACGTTTCCAAATCATTCAGTGATTTTTAGTGACGGCTGATTTTAACATTGAAAAGTCTAGAAGCGTAATAAGGACTCAACGCAAACAACATAGATCTAGATAAGGTCTCATATGTTCAAATTGACTTGCTAGTTGATAAAATCGGAGGGCATAAATGCAAAATCGTAAACAGGAAGCGATAACCATAAAAAATATAAGTCCAGCCAAACTTCGAGTTAGTGCAAAACTTTATAGTCGGCAGCGTATATGCTCTACGTTCACCAAAGTCTACTTCGAAAATGTTAAACTTATTCATCGGCTTCATTGCCTTATTGCCGTTGATTCACGCAGTTCATTTCAACAACAGTGATGCTCAAGCCGGGATAAAACTCCTCGATAAGGTATTTTAAAGATATTCCTAAAATAAACATACACACTTCATAATTTTGAAATTAGTTCAGGCAACAGGACCACAAACTTCAATTCGAACGCTTTGATGTGGTTCGCTACAATAGAGACTACATGAAAACCAATGAAGCCGTTACATTTAAATATAACCGTACATATGCTGCTGTTAATTTCACAAATGAATGGAAAGTTGATATAGGATTCGATTTGGAGGTATTAAATACAGTGATAACCTATGTCCCTTAATTTTCGTTATTATTATTAATTATTAATATAGGTTACAATACAATCCTATAGATTTGCAAGTAATGAGTATCGTTTATACCCGATGCGTTGGCAATGGAACTTTTGCGATGGTTTAGCTAATAACATAATGGGCAGTGCGGATCTTGTTAAATGTGAAAATTGTACTACATGTCCATTACGGAAGGTAAACTGAGATTTCTTTACAATAACGTTAGGTTATCATGCCTACAAAAACGCAAGAATCAATGGATTGTTTCAACTTAGCCGTAACCGCTAGAAATAAAGTAAGTAATTAGCTAAAGTAATTTCTTCATTTACAGAAAACGGTTTACAGCGCTTACAACTGGTCTCCAAACCCTGCAAATTTTCCACCACTGATTCCCGATGGTCAATACATGGTGGAATTGCAAGGATTATATAAATCTACGGAAATGTATCTTCAACGTGCTTATGCAACTATATCTCGTCCAATTCCAATTCCTTAAAAATTTAAAGATAATCTTGCTCTTTATGTACATATTATAAATATATATATATATATATTTATTTTCGGTACAAGTCGAGATCTTTTGGAGTTAGAAACT
>JABXWE010105484.1:0-63124 GCA_014611495.1 Limonius californicus | reverse complement strand
CATTAATAAGAAATATACTCAAATACCCCTTTCTCTTATGGCGGATCTCGGGTTGCCCTAAATTTATTCGGATCTCAGCTTGTTACAAAAACAGATATATATATATATATATATATATATGCACATAACATACTAAGTATTTCTCCTAATTATACTTTTAAGTGTGATGTTAAAAGCATTTTAATGATCCCATTAGAAAATGCGCGAATAATTGATTATTGATTTCAGAAAAGAATTTACCTTAATTGTGTTCTATGGATTTCTAAGTACATAATTAAGAGATAAATTTTTGACGCAGTCATTAAAATCAATTATTTAGGAGTACTTCTTGGAAACCATGCAAAAAATTAGCTAAACTTCAAGAAATAATTATTTTCTTGGGCGATACAGAAATTTTTCACACCACTGTGTATTTGATTTGCAAATATAAAACTTTTTTTAACGATAGTCTACTGAGGTCTTTTTAAAATTATTTAATTTTATTTAGTATGTTCTATAATAGCTGGAAATTGGAAATATTATTAAAGTATGAACTTAAATATTACTGATTGTAAACAAATGCGAGCTCTAATTTGTATTATCTCAAACAGTAGACAAAATAAAGGTACATTGGAAAATAGAAGCTAGCAATTTGCAATCATCCTCTAGTTTGTTGAGCTAGAATTGAAACAGCCTTTAACTTGTTTGTCTTTGATAAGGAACACAAATGCAATAAGTAGAAATACAAAATTTAGTGCAGCGACATGAATAATGCATTACTTATTTTAAACTTGCACGCAATAAATTGCTAAGCAGTTAAAACAAAACAGGTTAATTTAAATGGGTAGTTTAATCAGTGGCTATTTCCATTTGTAAGTTACCTGCATGACTTAATAGCCGCGAACATGCGTCCTATCTCCGTTAAAATACTTAGTTACATCACAGCCAAAAATATTAGATTGTTTATTTATTGCTAATCGTTTTAAATAAGCGTGGTCGCATGGCGCACAAACAATTGCAGCATAATTACAACAAAACACGCGAACTAACATATTTTTCGTTAATGTTACAGTATAAGTACAATTTATTAGTGTTTCTATGAAATTTTAATTAATATACGAAGCTAATCAATTGTGACAACCAAAGTGAGTAATTTAAGTTTGAACAATGAACTATTTACCTACGTCACTGATTCTATTTTGGTCAACTGTGTAATAAAGAGGATCAAAGTGTGTGACTGTGTTGGAAACTACTTTAGTTCATTCTGTGGTGTGGCGATTTACGTAATCTTTAAACAGATACAGGTTATCTCCACAAACAAGCAAACCTTTTTTAGCACTAAAATAAATTGGTAATATGAGGACTGTCTACCTCCAGCCGGCACGCATTTTGCTGCAACAGTTTGTTAACATTTATACCAGCTACAATTTGCAAAAAATAACCGCAGAACATAAGCAAACAAAAAAAACCCGAAGTAACATTAAAATTTTCTTTTGTACTCCCGTTGTTAACCGCCTTTTTAGATCACTGCCAGGCACCGAGCTTTTTCTGCCACGTTTACTTCCTGGCGGCACAAATTTTGCTGCAACAGTTGGTTAACATTTATCCAAGCTACAATTTGCCAAAAATAACCCCAGAACTTAAGCAAACAAAAAAAACCCGAAGTATCATTAAAATTTTCTTTTGTAGTCCCGTTGTTAACAGCCTTTTTAGATCACTGCTAGGCACCGAGCTTTTTCTGCCACGTTTACTTCCTGGCTGCACAAATTTTGCTGCAACAGTTGGTTAACATTTATCCAAGCTACAATTTGCCAAAAATAACCCCAGAATATAAGCAAACAAAAAAAAACCCGAAGTATCATTAAAATTTTCTTTTGTACTCCCGTTGTTAACAGCCTTTTTAGATCACTGCTAGGCACCGAGCTTTTTCTGCCACGTTTACTTCCTGCTGGCACAAATTTTGCTGCAACAGTTGGTTAACATTTATCCAAGCTACAATTTGCCAAAAATAACCCCAGAACATAAGCAAACAAAAAAAACCCGAAGTATCATTAAAATTTTCTTTTGTAGTCCCGTTGTTAACAGGCTTTTTAGATCACTGCTAGGCACCGAGATTTTTCTGCCACGTTTACTTCCTGGCTGCACAAATTTTGCTGCAACAGTTGGTTAACATTTATCCAAGCTACAATTTGCCAAAAATAACCCCAGAACATAAGCAAACAAAAAAAACCCGAAGTAACATTAAAAGTTTCTTTTGTACTTCCGTTGTTAACAGCCTTTTTAGACCACTACTAGGCATCGGGCTTTTTTCTGCCACGTTACCTACTGGCGGCACACATTTTGCTGCAACAGTTGGTTAACATTTATCCAAGCTACAATTTGCCATCCCTGAACTAGGGAGCAGGTGAAAAATTTAAATCGCTAGGTACACTTCCAACCTGTGTCCCTGAACACATGGTTTAAAAATACACTTACGTACGAATTAATTTTTACCTTCAGTGGCGTCCAGCTAAGTTCCACTTAGGAATACGATTGTTGTCTCCGACAATAGCGACCTCCCTGCTAGCATTCCTATACTAACTTATTTAAATGCCATTCTAGCATCTTATATATTTTTATATGGCAAACGTTTAGTTAACTCGTTATACGGTTTAAAGCGGTATAGTATTTATTTAAATAATATGACTACAAAATAACGAATGTTTTTTTAAATTTTAGGACGTTGAAATCATTTCGAGGAAAGAAAAAAGATAAACAAGCAACACCTTCTAGTCCACCAGAATTAAGAAAACAGGCCCCAAGTAAGTACAAACATTTATATCTCCTGCTATCAGTACTTCATAAAATTTATTAATATCGTTACCATTATTGGCAGAATCAATTAAGGTGTGAAGTGATTGGCTGCAAATAAAATATAAATTAACCCGGCAGCCTTATCAGGATGTTTCCGTTAGTTTAACTAAAATGTTTTTGACTTTTTGCGTGTAAATCGTTAATTGACGCAAATTTTGAAGAATTTCAGTATAGATACGGAAGGGGGCAACAGTTCCTCGCAGATTGCGTATGCATTCATTGAACTGAATTGCGAACAATGTAGGCAGAACACATCCGCTGTTGGTAGGTAGTTAGGTCATGTCACTTTAATAGCCAAATGATTGAATTTAAATCAAATAAGGTGTGGCCAAAAAGGTGTGTAGAAAATAAAAGGTTGCCAGGAACAAGAAATGTTTTTAGTTTGTATCATTGTTTATAATGTTTTAAATAAGAAATAAAATAGCAATCAAGCAATTAACAAGAGTATGTGTATTGCAGTCATTGTGAAACTAATAATACTATGTTTGAGAAAATTACGATTTATATATTTTCTTAATCAAAGCGCTGCTAGATATCTAAGTTTACTTAAATACGTAATACGCTGTCGATTATTTTCAATTTATATTGATTGCTCATTGTATCTACATAACACAGCTATCTTATCTCGAATTGTCACATTTTAAGAAGCTGCACCTTAGTATTTGATATAAAATAATAAGTGAATATTTCTTTAATATCTAAAAAGAATTATAAATTTTAGCATATTGTAGTTGCACCTTGTTCCAGTTGTCTTATAATCTAGATCAGTGGTATTCAACCTTTTTCCTCTTGTATCCCTAGACACACTTTTCACTTACCTTTGCACCTCCAAAGTTGTTGGTGCATAATTCAAGTTATACATGGGGTTTCACATGTTCGGGAATAAACTCTTACAGGAGGATCGTGAGGTGACTTGAAGACAGAAACATTAAAAATGTCATGTCCTATTCCTTTTCCTTGTCGAGATACAGGGCGTTAAACGGCCGATGTAAACTGATTTTTAAATGTAAAAATCACGTTAGTTTTGATTTAATAAGCTAATAATTAAGAGTAAATTTTTATATCAGTAGGCTGTTAGATTGTCATTTTGTTTGTTGCCAAACTAAGGCAGTTGCGTAAAATGCATGTTATTACACCATGGGCTTATGCAGAAATGATTTTTCTGTATGACGCTTTTGTGGCGTTAATGCTCCAGAAGCTGCAAGGGAATATCGAAGAATATTTCCAAATACACATTCTGATCATAAGGTACTTAGCACGGCGCTTCGAAGGCTTGCAGAAACAGGAACGGCAGTCCCTCATTTTCCAGTTCGTGTTGTTGGGGGAAATGCTAAACAGGAGATTAATGTAATAGACGCAGTCGCTGATAACACTGCTAAACAACAATCAACTTTTTTTTGTGACACGGATAAAGCAAGGCGTATATAAAATTTCACCAGAAAGCAGGAAATGAACTTGGAGATTTTCTTTGTGATCCACACTTTATTTGCTGCGAAGTGTAGTGCGTTATATGGACATATATCAATATTGGTATGTTCTTAATATTGCACTTGCTTCAAAATGTCGTTGCGGATGTTTTACGACGATATTTGGTCTCTGGGGCATCACGGTTTAATGTCCAACAGTAATCAGCTGCAAACTAGGACTCCATTTGCCTTGGTATCGCTTTTCCATGATTGCAACGTCTTGGTGGAACCGTACTCCATGTTCGTCGCTTACGGCACCCAAATTTTCCGGAAATAAATCGAGATTAGCCTCCAGAAAGTGAATTTTTAAAAACATGTTACATCCCATTTCTCTATAAGCACTAAATAATTCAGTCACAAGATTTTTGTTAATTTAAGCTTTGTCATTTCCAAGAAAATTGGTCACAACTGTTGTAAAAGCTCTCCATGCTCTTAGTTCAACTTTAAACAGCAAGCTGTCAAATTCGCCATCTTTCATTACTTCTCGTATTTGTGGTCCCACAAATACGCCCTCTCTAATTTTTGCCTCACTAACTCGGAAATTTCTGTTTCAGATACAAGAACCCTCTTCCGTTCCGATCTAGTGTTTTAACGAAATTTTTCATTAAGCCCAATTTAATATGCAGCGGTGGTAGAAATACGTTTTTAGGATCAACCAGTGATTCGTTGGTAATATTTTTTTGACCCGGAGTTAGTGCTTGACGTAGTGGCCATTCCTTCTGTATATAGTGACGGTCTCATGCACGGCTGTTCCATTCACACAGGAAACAATAGTATTTTGTATAGCCCAGCTAAAGCCCAAGAAAAAGCGCTATCACTTTTAGGTCTTCACAGATTGACCACTCATAGTCATTATACCGGATGTGTTCTAGGAGATATCGCATATTCTCCTATGATTCCTTCATATGAACGGCATGAGCTATATGTACAGATGGATATTTATTGCCGTTGTGAAGCAAAATTGCTTTTAAGCTAAGTTTTGAAGAATATATTGCCAATTGCTTGGTTCATGTTTCTGTCCTAATGCGTGAAATAAGTTGTCAACATCCGTGCAATATACCAAAGTCCCTTCTTGAGCGAAACAATGTGTAAGTCTTTTTTGACGTTTTCGGAAGTGAATTATATGTACGTCACCTTCGAGGAGATGCCATCCTTTTAATAGATGCTAGAAGTTCTGACTGTGATTTTGCTAGTTTTAAATCTCGAATTAAATCATTCAGTTCAGCCTGTGAAATAAGATGTGGTTCTGCTGAACATTCTGGTGTTTGAAATAGTGGATCATTGTCGATTTCCTGTGCGAATTACATATCATCAGTTGGAACTCCGGTGCTTTCAGGTTCTTCTTCGTACAAACTCCAAGATTCTAGTGGATTTGGGATATGAAGATCTTCACTATGTTCGACGGACCGTAAAGCTGATGGTAAATTGGGATACCGCACAGTATGCTTGGACTTCGGTCCGATGCCTATTATGTTACTGGGGCAAAATTAACCATCTGTGGCATGGTCTTTCTGTTCTCTCCACACGATTGGTACTGCAAAGCGCATTTTACGTTTCGTGCTTTTCAACCAACCTGTTAACAATGTTACACAAGTCTTACAACATATTTGAGGAACCTATGACTTATCTTGATCTCCTACTTTAACTTCGAAATAAAGTTCGTAAGCTTGTGGTACAAGTGGGGTGAAAGTACGTTTTTGCAATTTAAAAGTTAGTTCCTCACACACATAACAAAATTTGTTGACATTATTTACACGCTGCCTAGGCATTGTACTTACTTGGTAATTCACAGTCAATCACAGTACAGTAATAAACATAAATCAAGCATGTAGAACACAAACACGTTAGCAACGACGTTTAGCGGCACGACATAAGAAATTCAGTAACTTCATACGCCGGTAAATGCCTACTAAAGCACCATATCTGCTTTGGTGCGTACTTCTTGCATGTAATAGACAGGAATGAACTTGCCTTAACACGGTATTTTCGTCACTGTTGATACATTAGACCAAGTGGCGCAATATGCATATGTTGCATACTTGCAATGTATAATTGGTTTACAAAACATTTGTAGGTGTTTAGCAAATTCTGTTTTTAAATTCGCTTTTAAACGTCAAAATACATCAGAAACACTTAAAAATTTCCATGTCACAAAATGTGTGTTTAACAGTGTAATTCAACAATTAGCGCTAGTTGCATTTCTGAAAATTTGGGACTATCAAGTTTTGTTTGGAGGGCATCATCCGTAGCATCCTCAACGTGTGCAAGCATTGCATCCAGGATATATATGCTGATCGTCGGCTGGAGTTTTGCCGCTGGCTTCTCCATCAAGCAGGTCCTGACTTTAGTTCTTCTGTCTTATGGTCAGATGAGGCTAGATTTCTTCGGAATTGAATTAATAACCGCCATGACATGCATGTATGGCCTCAAGAAATTTGGTTTTCAGCAACGTGATATTTTTCATAATACCTGAACAAATAAATAAAAACCGATACGCATAGTTTTTAGGAGGTACTTAATGTAATGCAGCAAATGTGGTATTAACACGACGGCGCACCACCTCAGCGGGGAAGGTAAGTAGTAAAATGGTTCAATAATCACTTTCCTGGTAGGTAGATTGGTAATGAGGGATCCATTGCTTGGCCGCCACGATCACCAGATTTAACTCTTTTGAATTTCTATCTTTGAGGCCACATGAAGCGGATCTAGCTTATTTGCTCGTCACCACTTGCTCGCCGCCGTTTGATTGCCACCGATTGCTCGATTGCTCACTGGAAAAGACGCTCGCCATCCGTTTGGTCGACAGTCAACTTGCTCGCAATGCTAAGTATAACTGACGAAAGCAGAAAAACTAGTTTATATTTTGTTAGGTTAGGTTAGTTTGTAAAATAATTTATAGTACATCTGTTGTTTTATAACTAAAACCTTTAGGAAACCTAAAATGTTGTTTCTGTATCAAGAAAGCAATTTTAACGATATTTTGAGAAGTTATTAGTTAAAAATAATGTAAAAATATATACAATGTAAAAATCAGATAGACTTTTAATTAATTTTATCAGAAACAAAAATAAATAAATATGACCCTATACAAATTCAAATACAAGAACAGGCAACTCTGCTTTGACTATCAACATTCCTTGAGGAATGTAAGATTTCGAGAATTAGCAATACTATATACAAAATGTCTACAGATAACATTTTATTTTAAGAATAAATTGCTTGTCAAGTACCTGTCCGGGGAGCAATCGGCTTGACGAGCAAATAGTTGTGGAGCACAGAGACCCGTGAGTAAACGGTAGTCGAGCAAGCGGTGGCCAGCAAGTCGTGGCGAGCAAGAGGGCGAACACCCATCAAGCAGATAGTCTACAGGGTTGAAGTGGCAACACGAGAAGAATTGCTGGGTCCGATAAAACCACGTTTCAAACATGAGAAATAATTAAAATATCTTGGATCGCGTTTATGACTCTCCTCTCCGTCGATGTGACGCATGCATTAGAGTTGGTGGTCTACATTTTGAACATTTAATTTATAATGAAATGCAAGGTAACAGCTGCAGCATCCAGTATCGCCGAGAAACTTTCTTGTGCGGGTCGGTTGGCGGATGTACGATACAGTCTTACAGATGCTTACGGATGGCATTTATTTGTTTAATGTGTTTTTTTTTGTTTTCTTCAGATTGTATCAATTCTGCAGTCAGATATAATTTTTCAAGAATTATGTTTTAAATAAATGGGTTTATATGTGCCTTTGTGAAATATGTTGATGGTATGCCATGCATATTTTTTAAATCCAAACCAACATGAATTTTACATTCGAAATTAAATTTACAGCGGCCGTTTAACGCCCTGTATCTCGGCAAGGAAAAGGAATCGGTCGTGACATTATTAACGTTTTTGTCTTCAAACCTCCTGTAAGAGTTTGTCTCCGAATTTGTGAATCACCCTGTACATCATAACAACATTTAAAATAAATTAAATCCAAAGTAATATATTAAATCACCACTTTCAAATGCTAAGAAGAAGAATCAAATGGCACTCGTGACGAGCTGAAAAATTCCATTGTTGAGTAGAGTAGGTCAGAGGGTAGCCATTTTAAAATTTAAAAATATGTATTGAGAAAATTTCCTTATTCAGTGGTTGTATAACAATTGCAGATTAGTGTAGTCTGTACCATGGGTAACTATTACTTTGCTGCTAAGTGGGGAATGCTAGAACCGGCAAACAGTACAAGTTTGCTCTGGAAAGAAATGGTTTTCTGTGTCTCTGATCATTCATGAAGTCTGTATAAAATTTTACGTATCCCTTAAGATATCTGGACGTACTCCAGTTGAATATCAGTGCTCTAGTTGCTTTTATTTTATTAACAACTTTAATTATGTTATGTGTAAGGCTTATGTTCGAAGTTGTCGAAAATAGACGGTGATTACTTTATCACTATACACACATTACAGCTGTTTGTATTTCATAGGCATTTTAGTAAACTTTACATTGTTTAAATAAACAAAAATCAAAATAGTTACGTTGGATGTACTAAGAAACTACAATAAAACTATTTACTAATACATAAGATGCAGTTTTGTAATAGATACATTTAAAATATTTATTTCTTATAATTTAAACAAAACAAACACATAGAAAGCCAAGACAGCATAAAAATATGTTGGCATAACATTAAAATAAATTAGATAAAAACATAAACACTAACTAATGACGTAATAAATGTTCAAACTGCCGTCCACTTTGCTTTTCACATAAGTCAATCCACCGTAGAAGAGAAATTCTAACATGAGTTAGCATGCGTGGGGTGATTGACCTACATGATTCAATTATTCTTTCCCGAAAAATCTATGGAGTTTCTAAGGGAGTATCGTCGACGTTGTTTTTATTTTAGCCCACAAAAAGAAATCTTACAGAGTCAAGTCCGGACTACGTGGAGACCAACGATGAATTGCACTTCTTGAAGTTAATCTGCTATGGAAAGTTTCATCTTGGCAGTTTCTTACAATTCTATGGAAGTGGGCAGGTGCTCCGTCTAAAAGTTGAGGCAAATCATTTTCTAAAAAATATAAATACATGTCCCTATTTAAACCGCCCTCAAAGGAAGTGGCGGCCAACTATAAAGTTGTCAGCGATACCACACCACACATTTACAGTAAGAATTTTTTGAAAGTATGCTTTCCAAATCCAATGTTAGTTATCTTGTGAATAGAAATGGCAGTTGTGTCTATTTACACACCCATTGTTACTAAACGTCGCTTTGTCAGAAAATAGAATATTTCTTAAAATCAGTACTAACTTCGTTACATAAAAATTGGCGGAAATTCACTCGACGTGAGTAATCATCTAGGGTAAGGTGTTGCACTAATGTCACGTGGTAAGGTCCAAACCGGTTTACTTTTAAAATACTAAATACTGGAGTTTGGCTAAAGCCTACAATTTTTACAACTGCTCGCTGGCAGATTACGAGGGGATTACGAGGGGATTACCAAGGGATTACCAGGGGATTACCTGTTACTTGTCCGATGACTGTCGCTTCAGCTTCTACAGTAAGTTGTGACATGTCGTTGTCTCACCTATGGCTTGGAAAACTGTCCATATTGCAGCAATTTCTTTCCAAACGCCCAAAGGCATTGTGTGATGGAAGGGGTCTATCCGGGTATCTTTGTGCATATCGTCGTACTGGTAAGCCCGCCGCCCCTCTGCATTCTCCCAAAATCAACATCATATCCGTTTTCTCGTTGTTAGAATACATTGAAACTTATTGTTATTACCACAAGAATCTATACAAATCAACTTTGTACAGAAGTTGGTAAGCTTTGACAAAACAGTACATTGATATTTGCCTGCCCAAAGCACTCTTAATATAAAAAAATATTTTTTACAGCTAAAAGGAAAAGTTAACTATGTATTTCAAGCAGATGTGAGAGGTATATCCTATCTACTTGTTACAGGATAAAATGATCACCCTGTGTATAATACAGGGTGACTTTAACAGTTATGCAAATATTTTAAGCAGTGATCAGAAGAACACAATGTACGCAAAATTGCCGCATAAAAATGTTTATAGTTTTTGAGAAACACAATGAGGTTACCTTGTTTGAGAGCCGCCGAAATTTTTCAAATTGAGCACACAGCTTTTCAATTATGAGATGTGACCAGTTGAACCAGACGATTTTAAACTGAGACTAAGGTGTTAAAGTTTAAAAAGTACCTGCAACAAGAAACGCTCTGCCCTTTATGAATTACTGAATAAGCTCATTTGAATTAAAAAGACGAAAAGATGAACAAAGAATGTGACTGCGAAAAAATAAATTGCAATTAAAGTCAAGTCGCTGAAGGAGATGCTCAAAATGCCGACCAGCGTTGGCCATTCAAGCTTCAGCACGGCGTATCCAAGACCTCCGAACGCGTTTCAAAACTCCTGCACTTTGGCGAATTTGCAATGCTGCGGTATTAACTCGTCGCTGGAGTTCGTCAACTGTGTCGACTGGAGTACTATAAACAAGTTGCTTGCTTGTGACCCCATACAAAAAAAATCACAAGTATTTAAGTCAGGGGATTTTGGGGACAAGATTGTTCCATTACGGCCTATCCAACGATTTGGGAACATGTTATTCATTCAAGCCATTATTTGTGCAGCGTAATGAGGTGGACCGCCATCATGGAGATAAAGCATGTTCTGCTGCGTATATAGCGGAACTCCCTCTAGCAACTCTGGTAGAACATTTTCCAAAAAATCGAGTTAATCATTACCATTTAACCGTCTGGGCAAAATGTAGGGACCAATAGATGATTTCTAACGGTTCCTATCCAGACATTGATGGAAAATGATTGTTGGAAGTGATATTCTCAAATTCCATTAGGATTTTCATCACTCCAAATGTGCGTGTTATGAGCATTATGCACCCCATTTCGCGAGTAACTAGCCTCATCAGTAGCTAAGATATTGTCCACAAAATTTGGATTTTCACCTTGATTATGTTGAAGCCATTCGCAAAAATGAACAAGACGAGGTAGATGTTCTGGTTTTAGAGCCTAGACTTTTTGAATATGAAATGGATGTAATTCTGGTTCTTTTAGACTTCGGCAGACTACAAACTGGGATACTCCTACCTGATTAGCAAGACGTCGTGTACTTATTTGCGGCTGGTTTTCCACTTCCTGCAAAATCTCCTTTTCGCCATTGATAATTCGATTTTCACGATCAATATCGCGTTTGTCCATTGCAAAGGATCCAAAATCTTTGAGGTGTCGAACTATACTCACAAAGGTTCGCGTGTTTGGGCATCGCCGTTGAGGGAAATGTTCACGGTACAAATTTCGAGCAAGTACAGCATTCCCACAGGCCTCTCCATAAATTAATACCATACCAAATCAGTTCTCTCAGCATTGGTAACATTTCACGGTATTTTTCAAAACGAAGACGTCAATGTGACATTAATAAAAACAGCCTTCTTTGGTTTTTAATTACATTTTTTCAGAAATACGTGTGGCTATCAAACTTTTTTAGAACAATTTCAACCTGGGTTTTTTTAAACTAACAATTTTTGTATAAGACGTTATTGGACGAATCGTGTTATTTTACCGTCCTCTGTTACCAGTTACAATATTTACATTACTATTAAAATCACTCTGTATATTGTCATATACTAATACAGTAATTAGTTATTATATCGTACTTTTTAATAGTTAATCAGAAAGACACTAACATTTCTTTAAAATCGTCCTGTAAAATTGATTTTAGAGGGGATTTTCTTAATTTTTTTAACCGTATATAAAAATGTATATATTTTTTATAAATTCTTTTAACTTTCATATTAGAAAAGTTATAAAATGCTGAAGCATTTGGGCTACATTGGAAAAAATACGTACATTGTTAACATTTCCAGTTATATGTAATTATGTGCTCAGGTTTTGAAATTTCAACATTAAAATTTTTCCCTCTCAGTTCTTACGCTAGCATTATTAATTCTTCTATCTAACTAACAAAATTTTGCATTAGTTTAATAATTGCATAAAAACGTTAAAATTGTTCTTTAATTTCACTGATGTACTTCCGAACTCATAATTTCGAGGTTGTTATTTTCAAGGTATCATCATCATCATCAACAGCCTTTCCGTCCCACTGCTGGGCATCGGCCTCTTCTCTGTCACGTGTTTCTCCTCAGCGCTAAGGTAGAAACACGGGGGACCTACAGTTTAACGTCGAATCCGAACGACAGAAATTCCAGAGAAGGTTTTTAGCATTAAGATCCCACGGTTGCAAGCCGAATTGGGAAATTGTGTGTGGTGGGTTGCAGATAAGATTTTTATAAAGCTGCATAGTTCTGCTTAGGTTTCGAACCCAAGCCAGAATCGACGTTTTATTCAGAAAGCGAGCGCTCTACCAACTGAGCTACCACCACACCTTTTTTTTTTCAAGATATAGTCGTACTATAATTATATCCTTTAATGCGGAACATTCAAAATAAATCCCATTAAAATGTTAACTTCAATCTCAAAATTTCTAATTAAAACTGAAAACGTAATTATTTTCTTTGATGTAGAAATTTATAATTCAAAGATGAAAAATTAACTTTAATTTTAAAATGTAATAACATTTTTGATATTCAAACTTCGACATTCCCCTTGTATGTTTTTATGTTGGATTTATTTGCAGTAGGGGAGGTTAACTAAATATCTTGATAGTTTGTATTTAAATTGGAAATTTTAAGTTTAACGTTGGAGGTTAGCGCGTTAGACTTCTACGCTGATGGTCCTGGGTTCAATTGCCAGTAGCGGAACATCGGATTTTTAACTGTCGTTCTCCTTCGTAAGACATTGGCAAACCAGCGAGGTATTCTGCCTAGTAAATTTTCTCTGGAGTAGAAGTGTTTACACTTCTAGTGGTTCGGAGCCCACGTTAAGCTGTAGGTCCTCTATGTCTGTGGCACTCTAAACATGCAACACAGGCATATGAGAGAAGATCGCTACGTCTCGTAAGAGATAAAGCACACGAAGAAGAAGAACGTTGTAGTGTAGTTCTTTTCGCCGATGTCCAAATTATGACCTCAAAATTGAAATGTTGCCTTTAATCTTAAATTTCAATTGATTGTTGGCTTTGAAATTTTGATTTATCTTGTTTATTTTAGATTTACTTCTCATCATATGTGCAAAAACAAATTGGTGTGACATGAAACTATCACGCTTTGTATTTCAGTCTCTACACTCGGACTTTAAATTTCTGGTTGAATGACAAACTTCGACTTTAAAACATTTATTACACTTCAACTTCCCAATTATGAATTTTTCTAAAACTTCATGAAATTTCAATTCTAATTTTTAAATAAAACATTTTTTTATGTTACACTATATAATTGCGATATTAAATATAAATGACATTAACCTCAATGTGTAATTATCTTCTTGATATACGCATTCTACCATCAGACTTTACTGACGACACGTAATTAGTTCTTTCGCTTTTAATTTTAATTTTAATTGTAATTCTTTTTTTAATATAGCCATTCTAAGCGTTTGTAAAATTTCGACTTTAATCTGAGAATTTAATTATCCTTCTGACATAATACTTATAAGTTTTCGTAAAATTCTGTTTTTAATTTCTAAATATAATGATGTATTTCTTTGATGTAGCTTTTGTAAGGCTTTGTAAAATTTCAATTTTAATCTGGAAATGTAATTATCCAGTAGATATAACTTGTGTAGGTCTTCGTAAATTGCCAACTTTAATTTTACGAGTTATTCGTAAGACTTTGTAAAATTGCGACTTGTATGTAGAAATATTAAATATTCTTTCGATATAACCTTTCTCCGTTTGAATTTTAAAATACAGGGTTGCTGTTACATTGGAATCGAAGCTCCTTTGCTAAAACGGTTTTAGATATACGAGTAGATTTGAAAATTGAAAGATAGAATTAGAAATTATTTAACATATTTTAGAGTAAAATAACTTTTTTTACACTTGCAGTATTGATGGGCTATGTGATAAGAAGTGCGAAGGTTTATTTTGTTTCTCTTTCTAACAATTTCAAATATGTATAGGATTACATGAGAAAATATAGCAGAAACATTAGGAAAATATTTCCGTTTAACCATAGCATAATAATACCATTTATCTGTGAAAAGCATAAAATGAAATATCTGTTTAAGAAATATGTTGGTCAAACTGTTACCCGTTTACTTCTTGACAATAATAAATTCGATGCCTGATATAATTTATAGGATTATGTAATCAACTGTCAGGGATAGCAGTTATTTTAGCACGAATTCTGATTTCTAATTCTTTTAAATTTTCTGGTCCATTTACATACAAGCGACTTTTCAACTGGCCGCATAAAAAAAGTCCAAAGGGAACAAATCGGGAGATCGAGCGGATCACTTCACAGTTCCTCTTCTCTCAGTCCATCGTCGAGGAAAGATGTCTACATAATTACCTACTCACGTCCATAGCGAGGAGGCGCACCATTCTGCTGAAATCCGATGTTTTCGTGGACTTCATTTGGTTTAACAGTATTTAGAAAACGATACTTCGCGGAAAAAAGGTTTCCATTAATAAAAAAAAAGGCCCAACCATATTGTGACCAAGTATACCTGCTTATACGTTGATTTTCTGAGGTCTCTGGATATGAACATCTTTCATTCAATGTGGATTAGTATCAGACTAGTACCTACACTTGGGTCTGTTCACAAAACCATGCAAATGAAAAGTAGTTTCATCCGAATATACAACTGAGCTGACAAAATTGTTGCTTTCCGCAATGATTTCCAATTTCCAACAACAAAATTCAAGTCAAAGTGTTTTCGCTACTTAATACAATAATTGTAAGGAAACTAACAATAGCTAATAGGCTTTTCTGGTCACCTACTAACCCCTCACTGATTGTTTTTTTGTTTATTTTTAACGTTTTATCAATACTATGGTTCCTAGATTTAAAGTAGAATAAATTAGCCGGCTGAGCACACGGAAAACCTTTCCGTAAGTTTTCTGCTATATTTTCTAATGTAACCCCATACATATTTAAAATGGATAGAAAGAGAAGAAATAAGCTTTCTAATGATGTATCACATAGCCCAGCTTTTCCCAAACGTTTAGGCTTTGCGGCCCCATCTTCGAATGTGTTATGACAGAAATCTCGCATTCTCGCGAGCGCTGTAGAATGATCCAGAAATTGTGACAGTGGGGACAGAACGTAGAAAACCATGACGCATGTTCAGTTAGGTTAGTTTAGCAGTAAGTGTAGCAGCGATTAAACGCAATATTTCGTTAGTGTTCTGTTGCACTTGAGTGATATAGAGTTTGTACAAATATTTTTGAAGTATGGAAAAATATTTAATCGGGTCTAAATGTGATTTTGAGCGTGTAAGTACATCCGCGTCTGCAGATAAAGAAACTATCAACACTTCCAAAGCAACATCTAGGAAATATTGTGACGAGTATTTGCATTTTGGATATATAAATACAGTCGTTAATGGCGAAGAGCGATCACAGTGTGTAATATGTTTAAATATTTTGGCTGCTGACAGTATAAAACCAAATAAACTAAAGTGGCATTTGCAAACAAAGCGTAAAGATCATGGAAATAAAGAATTTAGTAATCATAAATTAGCCTTTAATACAGTTTTGCCGTTACCTCAAAAAGCTCTGCTTGCATTTTATAAAATTGCACATTGCATACTCAAGTGCAAGATTTTTCGAAATAGAGTGAAACCTCACTCTATTTCGGAAAACCTTATTTTTCTGCTTCCATGCCGTTGATATGGTCGCCACAATGCTTGGAGATAGTTATGCTAAAGAGATTCAGAAAATACCAGTATCAAATAATACTATTAGTAGGCGCATTGATTATGTCAGAGGATCTGTAGGAGTAGCTTCTTTCGAAACTTGCAAGTTATTCGCTATTCCGTTATACGAGGCAACGGATATGATTAAAAACGCACATTTGATAGCCTACATTCGTTATTGTGATAATGCATCTATAAGCGAGTGCTTACTTTTCTGCAAAGAAATTCAGAAAACAACTACAGGTGCGGATCTATTTTACATCTCTTCTCTTCTTCGTATATTAAGCCTTTGGCTTGTATTTCAGTAGCAGCCTATTGTTCTTGGGATATGAATGTCCGGATATCTTTCTATTTTTTATATGGTCTCCCTCTTTCTCTATATCCCGTTGGATTTTGGGTGATTACTATATGTGCAATTCTTATTGTTTCCATACGTTGCACGTGGTCTTTCCAGCATCTTCTCTTTTCACGTCCCCATCTCACAATCTTGGACCATCTTGGACTTGGCATAGCGCTCTGATGGTCTCATTCCTCATCCTGCGTCTTCGTGTCTTCCCCACTAGCATTCGCAGAATTTTTATTTCGTTGACTCGTAATAATTGTTTTGTAGCTCTCATTTCGATGACATAGGTCATTACCGGTCTAACTGATGTTTTATGTATTCTGACTTTGCTTTCTGTATCCATATCTGGGTTCCTCTATATAAGATCCCTCAATGCTCCAGATATACGTGTGACCTTTGTTATGTGTTCTGCTACCTCGTTTCTCAGGTTTTCTTCGCTTGATATGATGGTCCCTAGATAATTGAATTCCATTATCTGTTCTATTGGTTCGTTGTTAACAACTAGTTTACACCTAACCGGTTCTTTGCTGGTGACTAAGCACTTTGTTTTTTGTGTGTTAACTTCCATATTGTACTTTGTAGCCACAGTATGAAATATATGTAACATGTACTGCAGGTCATTTTCCGATTCCGCTACTAACGTTGCGTCGTTGGCATAGCAAACTATATCAATTTTGCTTGTCCGCAGGCGGTATCTCCGATTGGTATTTTTTACCTCCTTTATAATTTAAATTAAATAGGAATGGACTCAAGCTATCCTCCTGCCGCATTCTATTTAACATCTTAATTTTATCTGTTACATCTCCTTGTAATTTTATTTGTGTAGTAGTGTTTGCATTCATTTCTTTGATTAAATGTCCATACATTGGGGAATCATGTTTGCCTTTAATATGTCTATTTCAAATGACTGATAAGTATATGGTAAACTCTGGCCTGTTGTGGAGAAACTATGTTGGTGTTTGTACTGATGGCCGGAAAATATGATGGTATACAAGCAGTTATGTGTAAAAAGAATTCAAATGCCACTTGGCACCATTGCATGATACATAGGAAATCACTCGCTTCGAAGATCAGCCCAGGACTTCATTTGGTATTATCCATTGCAATTTCTGTTATAAATTGTATAAAAGCAAGGCTTTAACAGCAAGACTATTTCCTTCAATGTGCGATGATATGGCCGCTGAACACTATTGTTTTATTGCGAATCTCTGTGGTTATCGTGTGGAAAAGTTATACAACAGGTATTAGGCAGGAAATGTGTATGCGTTTTCGAAAGAAATCACAAAAATGCAGAGGGTTTTGTTGACAAACAGTGTATAATAAAACTGGCTTATTTGACTGACAGTTTTGAAAAATTAAATAGTTTAAATGCCTAGTTATAAGGAAATAATATACATATATTACAACTATCAGATAAAATCAACGGCTTTTCGAGAAAATTATAACTTTGGTCAAACAAGATAAGCAGCGAATACACAGAAATGTTTATTAATTTAAAAACATTTATTAACGATAACAAACCAAGCCATACAAATGTATGTGTCATTCTTAGACGCGCAAAACATCATTTAAAAACGTTATCTAAAATTTTTAAACGTTACTTCTTCGAAAACGATAGTTTCTGACCAAATATGAAAGGAACAAACTCGTTCGAAGTTACACCTACAGATTTATCGTAGGAAGAAGAGGAATAATTAATTGATTTAACATCAAGCACAAAAAGAGTTTGGGATTAACTCGCAAGATGAATTTCCAGCGTTATTCAAAAGAGCTATGCAGATTATATTACCATTTCCTACATCTTATCTTTGTGAAGTTGGTTTTCCTGTAGTAGCTTGTATAAAATCGACATACAGAAACCGGCTCAGCATCTGACTTCACCTAAGGGTAGCGGTTACTCATTTAGTATTAAACTTGAACAAGTTATGCAATTCAACAGGCGCATTTAAGTCACTACTTCGTTTCAATAAATTGCTAGTAAGTTTTATGCAGTTTTTGATTGTAATCTAAGTACACTATATATATAACCTTTTTTAGCAAAACATGAAGCATTAGGTTAAGATGTTTTCTATTAGTTTCAATATACCAATTTCCGTTCTACTATTTTTCTGCTACGTCTTCCTTGAGAACGTGTGCGCTGCATCAAGGGGGGCGTGTCCTGCACTTTATGAGAAGTTTACATGCTCACATCACTGTTTAAAAAAGGCAAGATGGCGGTTGCGTGCAAAAACTGCAAGTGTAAAAAAACTTTTATTCTAAAATATGCGAAATAATTTCAAATTCGAATATTCCAATTCTATATCTAAAACCGATTTAACAAGAGAGCTTGGTTCCATCTTCACCAGCGACTTTGTATAATTATGTCATTAATGTAGCTTTCGTCAAATTCTAAATCTGTTGATATCGTTTTAACCTAAACCTTTGTCAATTAAAATTTTCTTAATTTATTTTTTATATTTCGCCAGATCATCTGCTTATATTTTATAAAATTTAATTGATATTTTGAATATTTCTTTGAACTATACAGTATATTTTCAACAGCAATCGCTCCACGCCAACGTCAAACGCTTCCAACGACGTTATCCCCGATCTATTCGCCACGCAATTCAGCTGGTCCACCGCTTCCAAGATCTAGATTTAGTGAGAGAGTTGGAAGGGCTACTGTCAGTTCAGAAGATGAAGTAACAGATGGACATTTACCAACAACCATTCCTGGTATTACTGTACCTCCGAATCCTTTTGAAGAAGAGGAGAAAGCAGGAGCACTTAAACCAAAAAGATTACGACGTAGAAAAAGACGAGCTCCACTTCCACCAAATGTGGTAAGTACTTTTGTTCACATTGTTCCGACTCCATAGGAAAATAATTTCCTTTTCACGCGTGACTGTAATTACAACCATGCACCTTGGCCAAAATTACGACATAAATGAGATTTCGTTTGTTTGTTTTAGATAACAAAGTGTGCATTGATGTAGGTCTGTCGTTTCACCATGTTTATCAAGTTCAGAATAACTAAAGTGTTATTTTAACCATTTAATTAATTACATAAGCTTTATCGAAGATAAGAGCTTTCATTCTTATGTAATTTATTTGCTTTACAAGCATTTTTAAATTTCAGGTTAGAGAAGAAGGAGATAACAGTTATCTGGGGGTATCCTCTAGGCACAGCTTCTCCAAATGGAGTCTTACTTCCGTGGAAACTGATATTTCTACCTATTCCGAAAACGAGCAGTTAAGCCTAGAGACAGTAAATCAGGAAATGTCTGAAATTATGAACAACATTACCAAAGAAATGGAAAAACTGACTGATGATACTAATTTAAACCAAACCAAAGAAACTTTCTCCGAACAGTCTCATTCAGATATTCCTGATTTAATTGCATCTTCCACTGAGGGTAGGAAGAGAGATGAGGCTAACAAATTAACCGAAAACGCTTCCAAAAATTCTGAAAATGAAAATAAAGAACAGCCCATCGATGAAAATTCAAATGTAGTTTCGAAAATAATTTGCGACGATCAAGAAAAAAAGAACGCGAATAATTACGATGGAAACCAAACTACAGTTTCTGTCGAAGAAGTTCAAAATAGCAACTGTGATGTGAATGAAGAGTCATCTTCTCCCGAAGAAGAATTAAGAGGTGTTGAGAAAAGCGATACAAACGAAAATGCAACAATTTCTGACAATGTATTACACAATGGTACCTGTGATGTAAGCAAAGATGCAGAAGAAGAGCTAAAGGACGTCAATAACTGCGATGAGAACGAAAATGCCGCTTCTAAGTCAAAATGTGTTAGCAACAGAGATTCTGTTTCTGAAAAATCTCACCCGGGAATTTTGTATAATGCAACGTATAACCTGGTAGCATCTGTGCAGGACTTGCATTTTAATGAGCGAAAATCCATATATATTACTGCTTCAAATGATGAACTGGACAAGTCCGATTCTTTAACCGATGCCGACAATACTGTTGAAGTTACAAATACAGTAGATATCAATCAGAATAGACGCCCCAGTCCGCCTATGAGTCCACGGTGTAAAACTCATGTAAACATAATTGTAAATAGCTACACTCGAGAAGATATTGATGAACAAATAATAGAAAATCCAGAAGATAAGGAAGAACCTGATCATCGGCCTGTTCCAAAAACTCGCACGAGCAAGCTAACAAAAAGGGATTTACTAGGCAACGAAATACCAGAAACGGACTAGAAATTTGTAAATATGTATTTAGTAATTTATATTGATAACCATTAAAACTGATGAAATTATTATTTAAACTTATTAAAGACAAGTAGGTAAAGTGTAATTTAACATAAATTATGTATAGTACCTATTCATATCACTTAATTCCAAGAGTATTTTTGTTTATATTTTTTTGTATTAAATGCTTTAATGTAGCTTAAATACAAAAATACTACGTTTGCTATTTGGTTTTCATTTACATGTGTGCTAAAAAACTTATTAGAAAACCCCAAATTAGTTAACAACTAGTATGGGCAAGAGCAATTCATTTTAAGCATGTAATTACCCCAATTACAAACCATACTTTATTTTTCAAGTTGTAATAAAAATACTACGTAAGGAATTTACAGTAATAATAGTTTACAATGAAATTTGTTATTAAATATGAGTTCTAATAAAGATTCTTCTCTAATTATAATTTAAAACCGTCATATCAATTTTAATAGGATTAATATTGTTTCGAATTATTAATTATTAATATGCATTTCAACGAAGTAAGGTAATCAACAATTAACAGATTCTTGTCTAACGTATTATAACCTCGAATAGTATACAGGGTGTCAAACGAGTCGGAAAGAAAATGTGTGCTACTACTGAATAGCATTTTGTAAGAACTTTTCAATGAGGTACTTATCACAAAGGGGTTGTTACCATTTGAAATTTTTTTATTACGATGTCTAGAGCCCAAGAGATTGAATGGAGAAGGTTACCTTATGAGTCATGATGATTCCTCCTCCATGTTGTAGAAACGTTCTATACTTCGTTTACTTCCAGAGATATATCATACTGTACGTTTTCAAATTGACACCCTGTATGTTTTTAAATAGCTATGGTGGTATATGTTTAGATTTTTAAATATTCGCGCTCCAGTAACTCGGGTGGGATTGCTTTCAGGCGTTGGCAAAATGGCAACCATCAGTGATGTTACATGATTGGAGATTTCCTGTGTTATGCCTTAATTATTTTGAAATGGAACAACCGCGAATCGTTTGTAAATTACTTAAATATTTTTTTTATTTGTACATCAATTAGCAATCAGAACAAGTTATTCTTATAGGCTAATGTGCTAACATAGGACCTCAAATCTAAAAACCCTTATATGTCAGGATGAGGCCTCTTCCAGTGAGGAGTCCTCTAGTTTTTTCATCTGATGTCGTTTGGCCAATGACGCTTCTGTTGCCTTGGGGATGTAAGAGTGGACGTATAAGGGGATTTCTGTGTGTTGTGAATCTGTCATGGTGTTTGATGCTTTTTTCTTGTATGACCTCGGTGATGAATAGAATGCGAAGGTCGTCATGTAACGTTCGGTTGGACACATACCACGGAGCGTTTGTCACTTCACGTACGATTTTAGATTGGGATCTTCGGAGAATGGAAATATTTGATTTGCTGGCACAACCCCACAATTAAATGCTTTACGTCCATATGAGTATTATTAGTACTTTATATAATAGAATTTTGTCTTCAAGTGGTAGGTGAGATTTCCTTCTGAGTAGCCAGTGTAATTTCTTGAATCTCAGATCTATCGGCTTTCTCTTTTTATTACATGCTCCCCCCAGTTAAGCTTTTCGTCTAGATGTAGCTCTAGATATCGCACTGAAGGAGATTGCGTGATGAAGGCATCGTTGATGGTGACTGGAAGACGTCGACCTTTTCTCATGGGTCTATACGGAGATACATGATTTGTATTTTTGCCGGGTTTGGGGATCAGTATTTATTTCCGCTATCTTTAGTTGTTTTGGTCAATACTGTAGCCTTAAAATGGCATTGAAAATATATGTTAATATTACAATGCCCTTTTTTTAGGAGTTCTTGGTGTAATTTGGTCAGAACCTGGTGATTTCCTATTGTTTAAGGGGGTAATTTCTTCTTTGACTTTTTTTAAGAGTGATGGGTTTTATAGGTTCTGTAGGAGGTAGGTTGTCGTTCAGAAACTCTGATATTTCTTGATTAGTTTCATCATCATGTAGTATAAATACTTAGTGAGATGTCTGGCAAACAGATACGCCTTTTCTTTGTTACTTGTTGCCCATGGCCCGGGGCCTTGCTTGCGAATTGATGGGTTTGCTTGTATGGTTTAAGTGCTGCTTTATCCGGTCGCTATATTGAGTTGTCGTATCGATTGAGGTTTGAGATGTAATTTTCGAATGGCTCGTGTCGTGCTTCCTTTAGTTTGGTTTTGAGTTTGTTGGTTATTTGGTTGTATGCTGTTTTATATGCTGGATCATGGCATCGATGCCATCTTGCTCTGGCTTTTCTTTTTTCGGCTATTAGCTGCTTGAATTCCAGTGGGATATTTGTGCGTGTGTCTTGGGCTTTCAAGAGCGGCGTAGCTTGGTGGACTACTTGTAGGAAGATTGTAATTAGGTTGTTCATAGCGTCTTCTATCTCATCAGGCTCTTTCAGTCTTACTTTTAGGTTTATGCTTTCGTTGATTACATTTCTATATTCTTCCTAATTAGTTTTTGAGTTATGTATCTGAGGTAGGTACCTTCTTGATGTTTATTATAGTTATACTGATTGTAGTTATTACTGGTGAATGATTAGATGATAGGTCAAGGTTACGTACTACATTCCTATAGGAGTTAGAGACGCCACTGGTAACAAAGAAGTCCAGTAGATCCAGAGTTTTACCGGAATCGGTCGGCTAGTAAGTTTGGTTGTTGATACGACTCTTATTTTTTTTTTGTAGTACCTTGACCAATTCGCTGCCTTTCGTGTTAGTAAGCCGAGATCCCCAGAGAGTGTTTTTACTGTTATAATCACCTCCAGCAATAAATTTAGGACCAAGACTTAGGAAGAGTTCTTCGGACTTTTCTTTTTTATATTGTAACGAGGTGGACAGTAAACAGCAGATAAGGTTATGTCGTAAGGTAATGCTTTAACCTTTATTGATGTGGCTTGTAGGTGGTTATTTAAATATGGCAAAAATTATTTTAAGAAGAAGAAGAAAAACTTCTTTTAATATTTGAAATGTATTTGTACAAGTGATGAGAACCCACAGATTTATTATTTATATGACATTTAGTGCTCTAGACGTATAAATAAATTGGACTGCTAAAAATATACTTCTGGTTTTTACTTAAAATGTTTCTGAAACACGATAAAGACAGTCTAAATTATATATAATTTTTCTAAAAATACCTTGAAAATTTAAAAATCTTCTTTAAAAAATAAAGTTCCGGTTACTTCCAATGAAATCGTATTGGAACGTCTTACACGATATAATGGTATTTTGACCCTATGTATTTCTTTCGGATGCCATAAAAAATAATTAAGTATTATAGAATTACAAGCAGTCCTAGATATAGAAAACATTGATATCTGTCTCATCTCTGAGACTCACTTTACCAATGAATCCTTTATCAGATTTAAGAGATATATAGTATACTATACGGTACACCCTGAAAATGCAGCCAAAAATGGCAGTACAATCATAATGAAGGAGTCGATTAAGCTTCATCAAGAGATGGGATATAAATCAGGAACGTCAAGCTAGCGTTGTTAATGTTAAAACTAGAATATGTGAGATCATAATTGCAGCAGTGTACTACCCCCAAGACATGATCCCAAAAAGAATCAATATCTCGATTTTATGAACAGCCACGGTCAAAGATTCATCATTGGAACTCCAAACACACCTACTGGGAATCTAGGCTAACAAGCGCCAAGGGAAACTAACTCTTGGAAGCAGTTAAACAGTTAATATGTGAAACGCTGTCAACTGGGAAGCCGACATATTGGCCTACGTATCCAAAAAAATTCCCGGATCTAATTGACTTTTTCATAACTCGAAATGTCTCCGTGAACTATGTGCATGTCGAAGAAGCATGGGACATGAATTCCGATCACTCTTCCAGTCTACTCACGCTCAACGATAGTTTTATACAAAAGGAATTAACTCCTAGATTAGCTAATAAACTGACTGATTGGTGCAGCTTCAAATTACAACTTGAAGAAAATATCAATTTGTCAGTTTTTCTAAGAAGTGAAGAATAGTAAGACAGCTAAACGGAACCTTTTGGTGCACGGGATAATACCCGTACTATTATCGCAAGAACCAAAGATAATAACTACCCATGAAAAATAAGAGAGCTCACCTCAGAAAAGAGAAGACTCAGAAAAATCTGGCAACAATTCCAATTCCTATCTAAGTGAACTGTCAAATGACAGCAAAACTGAGTATTCATTCTGGAGACGTACTGAAAGGTTAAAAAGGTCGATTCTGCAGAATCCTCCAATAAGAAATGCTGGGATGGGGGACGGGAGTTGGGCAAAAAGCAATATTCAGAAAGCTAATAGTTTTGCTGAACACCTTGAAAGAACATTCCAACCGTATAAAGGAGAAGACACATTAGACTGGAAAACCCTTAGCTAAGGAGAAAGCGAAATCAGTCACCACTCCAAAAGAAATTGCAACTAAAATAAATGAAAATATTGACCCAAAGAAGGCTCCAGGATTTGACTTGGTTACTGGGGAAATTCTGAAACAACTTCCTAGGAAAACTATAAATAAACTTATTTATCTTGTCAATGCTTTATTTCGACTGCGATGTGTACCTAAGGTATGGAAAGTAGCCGAGGTGACGCTGATTCCTAAATCTGGAAAACCACCCAACCAAGTTTCATCTCGTAGGCCAATCTCTATACCCTCCGTAATTTCTAAACTGTTCGGAAAATTATTTATTAGTTGGTTGAAACCCATTATAGAAAATAAGAATCTAATTCCATCACACCAGTTTGGCTTTAGAGAAAGTCACTCAACCATAGACCAAGTCCACACGATAACAGATATAAATGGAATATCATTTTAGAGACAAGAAAAGTTTCTTCTTCTGTGTATATGCCAATGACCTGTTAATTACCTGCAATGGAGTAGGTTCTGTGAACCCTCTTTGCACGTATGCCGGACAGCAAGCTAGCCTAACCCGTAGAACAGAGAAGAGAAGTTCCACTACAAGGTTTACGATTGTCAAAGATGTTCGTATGACCACCGGGACCGATAGTTTATTCCACTATAATGGTCCACTCATCCGAGTAGGTACTGACCAGCGCGGATTGTGCTACACTACGAATACCTTTTGACCGGCGTCCGCGGTGCTCCGCTGTGCAACCGAAGAAGAGTTTGCTCTACTATATTTCTTCATGTAGCACAAGCTGTTAGTAAAGTGTGGCACGAGGGACTTAAGTATAAATTAAGAAAGATTTTGTCCAGACAATACACACAATTATTGGAATAATACATTACAGCTAGAGCCTTCAGAACTAAGCAAGGTGATGCTTATTCAAATATAAAAGAAATTAAAGCAGGAATGCCACAGGGCAGTGTATTGGAACCTGTCCTCTACCTAATATACACCAGTGACATTCTTGAGTAAATGCATAACACGATAGCCACCTTCGCAGATGATACGGCCATCTTAGCTGTAGGCAAAAACTACGAAGAGCTGCCGATCAAATTAGCGAGTGGACCAAACGCTGGCAAATGAAATTGAATTAAACTAAATCCATTCATGTCAAGTTCACAAACAAACATGATCAACATATTCCCATTAGCATAAATAATACACAAATACCATATGCCAATACAGCAAAATATTTGGGTATTACGTTGGATGCTAGCTGCGCTGGAAGACCCACGTCAAAATATAAGAAAATGTATTGGCTCGTGGGTAGACATTCTACCCTGTCAATTTTCAACAAAATACTATAGTATAAACAAATTCTTAAGCTCGTATGTACATGTGGCATCCAGCTGTGGGGTTGTGCCAGTAGGACCAATATTGACATCTTCCAGCGCTTTTAGAATAAAGTACGGACGAACAATGTTAACGCTCCATGGTACTACAGAAACAAACAGTCACCTTTACAGAGACTTGGAATTGGAAACTGTTAGCCAAACAATTATAAAATTCGCGAGAAGTCATGATCATCGACTTCTTCATCACGTCAATGTCGAGACCATCCAGCTCCCTGACAACACGACGCTGGTCGGAAGACACCCTTTGAGTTAGTTTAAATGTTTGTGGAAAAGCAAGTAAAGTGCTATTAGCGTACACATCAGGTAAGTGTAAGTAAGTAATTAGAGCCTAGGAACTGCTAATGAGTAAGGCCCTAGTGTTAAGTTTTGTAATAGTAGTTCAAGTTGGAACAGAATTTCTCATTGATCAAGTTATGATCAGATTGTAATCATAATGAAATACCTAAGAGACATGTCTGGTATATGTGCTAATACAGTTCTAAAATGTCTTTAAGATGGCTTTCGTTGTTTAAACATAATTTTAAAATTTCTTGTATTCTGTTGATGCATCAATGTTAAACCATTTTACGAGATGGGGAAACGTTGTTATGCATATAAGGGATTTTCATTCCTGACTTTCCTCTGTTAAAAAGTAATCTTCACATTCTTCTTAGTACAATATATTTATGTGTGCCGTATATGACCATTTTTTTAAAATAGCGCTAATATGCAACCAGAGGGAGAAGTTTAGAGATTATGAATTCACAACTTTAGCTTAGGTACTCAGGTGAGGGGGGCGAGGAGCTTGTTTAGAATTTAATATCTTAATATAAATAATAGCCATTTATACTTTTTTACATTACATTTTTGATTGGTTACAATAGAGTCGTTTCAGATAGTTAGCTAATTATACCAAAGCAATGCGTAAATATTAAGGAGTTCACTTGAATTTCACGAATAATATTCAGAGTAGCTGATCGTTATTGATAGTTACTTTAACATATTTTCATGTTCGTTCTAAGAGGCAAAAGATTTACTAGGGTACAGGGACATCTTTCGCCCCCAAAGGCGCCCTCTTGTTAGTGAGCTCTTGTATGATTGTGTACTTGTATGCGCCTTGATAATGGAACAGTTTCTATGATAAAACATAATTGAACAATATATTAAAATTACTTCTGAGTTCTGTTAGCCTTTTTTGAATTCATCGCCTTACCTGTAATAGCTGATCTTGTGTGTATATTTATGGCCATAGAAGGGATTGTTAAAATTTTTGACGACATGTGTTTTACTAGTTGGAAGTAACAAACATAACTTTGACGAAACCCTTACCAACAATATTTATCACAACTAAGTACATAGGTACTTCCTTTATCAAGTATATTGTCATTTTCAGACTATTGAAAGTATCTCTGATTGAGGAAAGAGAAGCTCTGAAGATAAGCTCTTCATAAATTTAACAATGGAAGTCTAATTTAACTCAAATGGAAGTAATAAGTATGTAACTGGAAAAAACTATAAATAGTTTTACTTGAACCAAGAGTGCAAGTACGCATTTTATTTATTATTTATAAATCATTTAAACAAACATGTAAATAGGAATACATTTTAATGTATCGTACACATATTCCCTATTATTCCCAAAATATAAAGTAAAAGTCAGGGGCAGTCTAGTACTCAACTGTCTGTTTAAATAGTATTTGTCTACTTAACCTTATAACAAAACTTGAAATTGATGTAAAAAACTGCATTTGCTATTTAAACTTATTTGGAACTTAGGTATCCAAGAAATACTGACATATAAAGCTGAAGTAACAATTAAAAGTTAGATCCAAAAGTACTACGAACAATATTAGACAATCCTTGTTTCCGTTTTTACGAAAGTGTTTTAAGCGGTAATAACTTTCAGCTTGGAACTTCACTTAAAAGTTATTGATTAACGTAAAAATCTGTTGTTACGTAGGTTTAAAATCAACTTATTAATGTCTATAGACCAATAGCGCCCTACAGCAGCTTCTTAAAGAACTGCGTTATTTGCAATAACAACTAGCATGCGGCGGTAGCGCACTACAACGAAATAACAGTAGCAGTAGCAGAAAATTGAGAAGCTACTTTTTCGCTACAGAAATTTGACTATACTACCGGACCACATTTTTTGAAATTTCAATGGAAATTATTTAACTAAAATAGCCCAAAAGCCAACGAACTTACTAAATATGTAGGGTTTTACAGTTACAAACATCATTAGACTTAAAAAGTTCCCAGATGTTGACCACGAAACGCAATGGTAAGGGAAAGCCCAAATGCCCTATTAGTACAATATAATTCTGTACATCCTGTGTAGGCATCTTCAAATGTTCAATTTGGCCAATATGACTGGAAACTGTATGTTAGTTTTCTATATATATCCAATGATGATCACCTTCTGAAGTAAAAACTCATCAAGATACTTAGACAGCTAACTAAATCAACAGTTGATATTAAACGTAGATAACTACAGATTGTTACTTTGATTTGTTACTTCTAAGTTAAGTTGCAGTCCAAGATATTTGTACATCCCTGCAAAGCAACCACAGAACACATTTATCATCTGACTTTTGCATCAAACTATAACATATGAGGAACCAACAATCATTACATACATTTTTAAACAAATAATATTTTCTAAAAAACGTTAACACTTAAATAATTAAAAGTAAAATTTGAAGGTATTTTGAGTTCAACTTTTAAAGATACAGCTATAATATAAAACAGATGAAAATGGAATGTTTATTCTAAATCTACGTTTATGGACCCCTTTTATAAACGTTTTTACATGTAAGTGAACAAATATTGAGTGCAAATTGGGTACAATATCAAACAATTCTAGTATGTCACCCCTAGTCCATTTATTTAAGTAGTATTATCACATTTTCCGTTATACTACACTACACTAATCCCCAGTTAACTAAAATAAAATTCAAAACTATCACTTTAATGTTAAGTAGGTTTTCGGAGCGTTCCTAGGTATGAATGACAAGTAGGTAATTTAAGAACTATAATTATTGCTATTCAGGGCCTGGTTTTCAATGAAAATAACAACAATAAACTTGAGTTTTGCAATGTGTATAGTATTTCTAGTACTTAACAATATTGCAAGAATACGTAATATATAAATTAATTAGATAGTTAAAGTAACTAAGTAAGAACGGAAAGGATAATATATATATAGTATACTAATACTGATAATTCTAAACAAAAGTAAAAACTAACGTAGGTACCCAGAGAAAATGAAACCGTTTAAATGTATATACTAGATAATATAAAAAAAATACAATACTTCTTCTATTCATATACATGATGAGAAGATAATACAAATATTAATAGAATTGTAGGAAATAATATTTAGGCTTTCTTAGCTTCTGGTTCAGTCGTATTATTAGTTTTTTCAGAAAACTTGGCCCTACGTTTATCTTCTTGTTTTTTCTTGAAATCCGGGTTTTGAGGACATAGTCCAATATGGATATCTATGTAGGTGTGCGATGTGGTCATATCACAATATGGACACTTTTTAGAGAGTTCTCGTTTTATTTTTTCCGACAATAGCTCATCACCTTCGTCATTACTGTTTATAATAATAGGTTGAGCTACTGCTCTAGATAGCACATGTTCGTATTTATGATTATCTAATTCCGTTTGGAAAAAGAATTTCATTTGGCAAGTTGCGCATTCGTATGGCTTTGCATTGGCTCCATGCTCCAGCATATGAGAAAGTAATCCGTTTGCTGTGGTAAAAACTGAACTGCAAATGTAACAGCGAAATTGTCCTGTGCCAAAGAAACTGTGTTCGATTACATGTAACTGCAACTTTAATGGAGAGGGAAAAATGCTCCTACAAATGTGACATTCGTGATTAGTTCCGTCGTTAACCACATGTGTAGCTGCATGTTTCTTAACTTCATTTTCGTTCTCAAAAGTTTGTGGACATTTTATACACGAATACAGGTTCTTTTCTATATTTTCAGTCTTCATGGATGGCGGTCTAGGGCTATTGGAGGTACTGTTGTTACCACACTTATTTATACATTCTTTACATACAGAAAGTTGCATGTTATCAGAACTTTTATCAAACCCTTGAACGGCAATGCCCGTGCGAGTATCAAAAATTCTACTGCACACGCTGCAAAGAAATTCCTTCTGAATTAAATGCTGCAAGTGGAAATTCGCATGAAGTTTTATTTCTACATCTGTTTGTAACGTTTGGCAACAGATGATACAATTAGCCGGCAGAGATATTTGCGAGTTGGACTTGTTTAGTACCGCACTGTGCTGTAGTTGGTGAGAATAAAAAGACTGTTCGTCAGTCAAAATTGTCTTGCACTGAGTGCAAGTGTTACCCGATACTATTTTGCAGTGAGATAGCTTGTGCTCAGCTAGCGTAATGGCGGAAGAATAAATTTCATCACATATGTTACACTTATGTTTACCTTTACTACTACTGTTTATTTGATGATTCTTCATGTGATTTTCCAGATCTGAACGCGATTTGCAATGCTCGTTACAATATGCACATTGTAAACTTACGGGGCCTACTTTAGTTTTTACATGGTGTAATTTTTTATGAGCAGCCAACTCCGTGTCATTGTTAAAATCTGTAGAACCACAGATATCGCATACAAAATTATCAGTTAAAGTTTTGTCATATCTAGGTATGTTTTCTGACGAAGGCAAGGTGTTGGCGTACGAAATATTTGGTGAGCTGGATTGCACTTCTCTTTGTCCTCTGGTGGCTGATAATTGCTCGATGGAATCGTCAGGCATTCTTGAACTATGTGCCTAAAAACCAGCGTCACTTACATAGTTTTTGTTATATTCTAACTCTAAACATTTATTTACTTACATGCTCTGTGCTACTAAAATCTAAAAGCAATTGAACGACAACATAACATATTCTGAACAGAAAAAGAATACTTAAAGTGCAAATTAATTATTTAATTATAAAAGACCAAAACCCATAAGTATAAGCAAATAAATAATATAGTTGATACTAAAGTAGACCAGGTACAATCAAAACTAAAGATCTTCATGCTACATAGATCAGTAACGATATGTTTGACAATATGCACGCCATACCTCTCTGTTATGTTCTTTTATCATGTGCATTTGCTGTAGATATTCGCCTTTGAAGCATTGACGACAAAATGGACACTGCAAACTCTTAACCATTCTTTCAACTCTAGAATTGAAGTCATTACGAAAAGGAAACGGCCCAAAAGCAGTAGTTTTACGGGATGGATCAAACAAACGTGGTATGTGTTGCGATATATGCATTTCAGCACTGATCTGGTTATGGAAAATTTGTTCCGGACAAAATTTACACCGGTAATGTTGACATTCCAGGCTATGCTTCTTTGTCAGGTGTACCTAAATGATATTAGAACCACTGATTTAGACTTAAAATGTTTCTAGTTATTTCAAAATTACAGAATCACAAAACGTAAAAGTATCTGAAAATATGATAGCAAAAACTTACCAACATCGCAGCTTTACTATCAAACATTTGTTGGCATACGCAACATCTGTAAGTAGTACAAGCATGAGTTTCCATTAAATGTCTTTGCAATTCATCCAAATCCTCGTTGAACATTTTCTTGCAAACACGACAACACCAGCCTGTTTTATAACTTAAAGTGTGTATCAAAATGTGATTGTTGAGCTCAGCTTGGTCTCTATAAGCTTCATTACAAAGGGGGCAGTAGCCTCCCAAAACAACATTAGCGGGAGTTGAATTAACAGACATGTGAATATCCATGTGTACCATGAAAGAACCAAAATTTGGCAACTGAGTACCACATATGCTACATATGTAGCTCGACCATTCTTCCTTTTTAGAAGAATTGTGCGAACTACCAGCTATGGTTTGAGAAGAATTCCTTTCAATATTGTTTCTTTTTGGGGCGATTTGATCATCTACATCACCCCCTCGTCTTTTCTGACTTAAATCAGTTGGTTGTGATTGAACAGGTTGAGTATTGGGCGAATTAGTTAGTAGTTCGGGACTAATACCTTGGCTTGGAGGTAGGCACGTGTTGCAGTCCTTTATAAACGACGCAGGATTTGGAATCAAAGGTTGAGGGGGTTTCCAGTGTATACAGTTCTCATGCACTCTTAACTTTTCAATGGAATCAAACTGCATCGTGCAACTATCACAAGCGTATGTAGGCGAACTATTAGGTTGCTGATCGTGGGATGGAGATGCTTTATCGCTTGTAAGGGACAAAGTTTCTGTGGTTGCAGTACTTTTCGAACAACTTCCTGTAAAGTCCCCATTTAAAAGTGCATTATGTTCTGTGTTAATATGATGCTGCATCTCTGGTCGTGTTACAAAGTCTTTACCACAGTACATACAAGCCCACATGGTATTTTCTTGTATCGTTATTGGTACGTTGGGCTGTGGAGAGTTGCCCATAATAGCACTGTGGTTGGAAGATATATGTATCTGGAAATAAATTTACTTATAAGAAATAAAACACAAGAAAACAGCGTACATTGCGGTAATTTTAACGATTAATTAGTAAGGGTAGATTTTTTGAAATTATTATTTGTTCTGTTGCCATACCTAACGTTTATATCCACAACTACAATGGAAATGAATATCTCAAGAATTAATGCCGTTTGGCTGTTAAACAACTTTGTTTGAAGGAGTAGGAAGTAGACAGTATAATCAGAAGCTAAATTTATAGTTTTACCTGTAGCAAATCGTATCTACTAAAAATTTCAGGACACTGAAGACATTTAAAACTTTCTGGACTCTGTCTATTTTCCGTATTTTGCTTGTTATGCGTTTGTTGATGAGAAGTCAGGGCTGCTGCTGTGTTGTAGCCTCGGGTACATACTAAACAGCGGAATGGTTTGCTGTTATCGTGTGTTTTCATATGAATCTTCAAATGGTCACTGTAAAAATAAACTTTCATTAGTGATATATAAAGGGATACGATCATGCTATTGATATTGATAGAAATAAAATAAATAAACAAAACATTTAATATCACCATTCCAAAGACCTCATAAACAGCGCTTAAATTTGATTTTACTTTTACTTTTTTGGTGTGGGTAGGATATTTATATTAAAATATTAGTAATACAACGTTTTTCGCTGTAAAATTATGTAGTTATTAAAATTGGAACTTTTTACTGGACTGTTTTGTCCTGGCTATTGTTACGGCTATATGATTTTACATTTTATAAATAAGAACTATTTACAAATATCCGGAAAGATTGTATTACTTGAGAACTGAACCCACACGTCTTTCATTGAATAGTCTAAAATGTAATATCTTGGAAACTAATCTATCGCGGACCACTGTTATAATTTCCATATATTCTTTACCGCCACATTTCATTAAAAATATCTCAGCAATGTTGGTAAATTACGAGATAATTTAATATATGGCGACCGATGAGTGCAGAATCATTTCAATTGATTAAAATGACAATTTTACAATGAGCAAAATGATGACGTTAAGAAGATTTATATAATCTGTTTTTCATTATTTATATTTAAAATACAGGATTTTAATATGTGTATTAAGAGCGTACGACTATGATCATTCGGCAGTAGTTCGAATGTTGTAGCAAAGCTCGTGTTTCATAATTCTGGGCTCTAGAACAGTAGTTCCCAAAGTGTGGGTAGCGACCACCTGGGGAGTCGCGATATAGGGTTAGGAGGGTCGCGGGAGGATTTCAAAAATACAACAAAATGCCCTTTCAAGACATTTATTTCTGTCTTTCACAAAATAAACAAATATAAATCAAACTTACAATATTAAAATTGTCAAAAAATGCATGAACCTAAACATAAATAACTGTAAACATAAGAACAAGTTGGAAAGTAAAAACATTCATGCGATGTATGTACCAGTTTTTCAGAAAATAGCTTCTCAAATCTGGGCTCTGTATTCAATACACACACAATAATATCATTTTCAAGTTCGAAGCGATTTTTTACTTTTTTTATGGCAGCATAAACGAGAAACTTATTTCGCACAAATATGATGTAGCAAATGGCACCAAACACTTATAGCTTCGTCCGCAAACTCGGAGTATTCTTGCATTTTTTTGATCCAAAATTGATCTACAATCTGGCAAAAGAAGTTATTACGTTCGGCCGCTTTTATTGAACGCATGTGACATTTATTTAACTTTTTGCAAACGTAGCTTTAACTCGAGCCTTCACAAAGTTAAGTGCAGGGAAAAACAGAATTCAGGCCCTAGCTCTCGACTCGAGTGTTACACAGATTTAAAATTATCCCCGGGCGTCCGAATCAGTGTAATTTACCAATACGTAATTATTTTCGCTTTCTGCCGTACCATTCACGGTACGTCCGAAAAAGGGGAATATTCGGTTTCCCAAAAATTCCAAAAATATCGCTTAAAATATCGATTTGGGAAATTTCATCGTATGACGCAATAGTGAAAAATCTGCCAAAAGCAAGTGATTTCGAGGGAAGCAATCTGATTCCACCGCTATACCCAGGGACTGATTCAAGCTTTACACCTCTCTGAAGGGCCAATTTTTCATCGAAGAAAGTAAATTTTCAAATATTTTGTTAGCCACTCTTCAGCTGCTCCATTTAGTTTACCGAGGGGAGGCCGCCTGAAACGCACGCCGTTAATTGTGAAATCTTGTGCAACAAATTTATTTTTTGTTTGTAGAATAAGAGTGATTCGAAAACTTCAGCCATATAAGAAAATACTGCGTGTACAAAGCCTTCCTGCAGTATATTTTTTCAGGTATAATTAGCTTAGATTTAATTGTTTTGGTTTCACCTGTGCGTGACCTTGTCTAATCTTAAGATTGTTCGTTTCAAACTGTGTTACCAAATTATAATCACTTAACCATTTTGGGTGCATTTTGTCAGCTTCTGTAATTTAATTAAATGCATTGTTAAACTTAACTCTATTTTATTTTGATCTCTGTTAAAAGTAATGTGAAGATTCCTGTAGAAGCAGTTGAGAGTGATTGTTGCGCAACTTTGTTTACGAGGCTAGTAAATTCGCATTTTTTTTTAGGAACAATTGCCTGAAAGGCTAAGTTCCACCATGCACAACCTTCGGATTGGTCATTCAAAGTAACGTGGAGCTGAGCACTACCGGATCTAGTGATATTACGACTTTAACCCGAATTTTATCAGACTTAAGCGCGGTGTAATTTAAAAAATGAACCCCGCCCCTCTCCTCTGAGCTACGCTAGGACATGCCGTTGTGTATGTGTCACAATTCCGTTTAAGCCCTTGCCAAAGTCTAGTTTCGACATTCCATTACATAATATTCCAATAAATTTTTCTATTATGTTTGTCGACATTTCAGCTTGTTCAACGGAATTGTTGAAAAATGATTCAGTATCTACCTGTGATTGTCATAACAAATATGAATTTCTTTGGGGAAATAGTCAATGAGCTGCTGTTTTAACCCTTCAACGGGTAGCGCCCCCATTTGGTAACGCGTCTAATATTTGAATAAAGTGACGCCATCTATCATATTTTATCATAAATAATTTGTTAGGTTATGTCAACCGGTAGATAAAATCACGCTTTATCAATTGTCATTAACAGATGCAGGAATTTTTTGATTTTTATTTCGTACTGTGTTTCCAAAAGTGAGTCATATTTTGTGGCCCTGAAATATGGACTTTCGGCTAGACTAAGTAGAGTTTTATCAATTCCATTTTATTTTTTAAAGTTATTATATAATTTTACTCATCAGGAATAATGATTTTAACAATTAAATGTCTTCCTGTCGTCGATTATTTATTTACTGGTTAGATTTTTTCACCTTATTGCTGGTGATACCATATGGTAACTCTAGCAGTTCTTAGGCGACAGAATTGCTAATATCGCGATGCCTATTTTATGAGTTATTTTATTATTTCTAGACGCGGTTTTACTGTAGAAGAGGCCCTTCAAATTGCTTATGATGAAAACATTGAAGCTGAACATATTTTTATTGAACAACCAGAATCAGCTGTCCTTACGGATGAGGACTCTGGGGATGAGGATGGTTCTGGCTTAGTAAACAACCTCAGTGGTCCACAACTTTTAGCAGGAGCTGAAATAAGGCTCGTAAATAATCATAGCTATGGTGTATCTGATGACTAGAATGAAAATTCTCAAGAAAATCAGGAACATAGTTTTCGGGAACCGGGATTTGAAAAGATTACATGGATAAAGGGAGATATTATTCCATCTGCTAGAAGTTTTCCAAAGATTAATTTTCCACTAAAATATGAAAATATGAGTAATTTGGAAATACTTGAAACATTTATAGACAATGATATCTTCGTATTTTTGGCGGAAGAATCTAAAAGATATGCCCTATTTAAAAAAAACGACCCTGATCCTAAAATTTCAATCGAAGAGATGAGGCGTGCTATTGCAATTCTTATCCTTACTGGCTATAATCAGCTACCAGGGAAAGACTTTTATTGGGACAGTCTGACAGACATGAAAAACTTCATGGCCAGTGAAGCAATGAGGCGGGACCGATTTAGACTGATTTTGAAATATCTCCATTGTGCCGATAATACGAAACCAGATAAGACTGATAAAGTCTGGAAATTACGCCCTCTAATGAATCTGCTAAAGGATAAATTTATTAAAAATTGGATCCCCGAAGAAAATTTGGCCTTTGATGAATCCATGATCAAGTACTATAGGAGACACTCGTGTAAACAATTTATACGAGGAAAGCCAATAAGATTTGGATACAAGATGTGGTGTCTCAACGCACCCTCTGGATATTTGGTCAATTTTGATCAGGGAAACAATCCAAAGGGAAATGCCGATTATGAACGTGAATTTGGCAAATGTGCAGCTCCTCTAATCAATATGATAGAGGAATTTCCCGATGAACATAAAAAACTTCCTTTCAAATTTTATTTCGACAATTTGTTCACTGGATTCAATATTCTGTTTCACCTAAAAGAAATGGATTATAATGCTACAGGTACTATAAGAGAAAACTGAATACCTAAAGGTTGTTCCTTACCGCATAAGAAGGATATGAAACGTAAAAGTAGAGAAGATTTAGTATCCATTATCGACAAAGAGGATGGAATTATGGTTGTAAAATGGATGGATAATAACGTAGTAAGTACTGCATCAACCTGTCATGGAATTGCACCGTTTGTAAATGTGAAGCCGAAGGTACCGAAGGTAAAAAAAGGAAACGTTGCCCTGGAGAAGGATGCATTTCCAGTGTTCGCACCATGTGCATCAAATGTGGGGTTGGATTATGTTTAGAATGTAATTTTATATTTCATAACAAATAGCATGCATTTTTGTACTATGTATTCTGCTAGCGTTACCATACGGCAACACCCTTTTTTCTTTAATTAAAGAAGATTTTTTTATTTTGTACTTTGTAACACGTTTAACTTTAAAGATATATTTTTTTTATTTTGTACTTTGTAACACGTTTAACTTTAAAGATATTTTACGTTTTGAAGGATTAAAAAAAAAATCTGCCGTTAAAGGGTTAAATTGTGCAAATTAATTTGCGTATCTGCAAACACGAGTTCAGAATTTATTGTATTATCATCTTTAACAAAGTCTTCCATGAGTTCTTGAACACACTGGTATGAATCAAACTTCCTTTTCCAATAGAAGTCGACCAGAAATCACGTTTTATGTAAATCCGCTATTTTTGTCCGTGGCTGCTATGTTAATACTGCGGCCTTGTAACGTTCTATTCGGAGTGTTTAAGTGCTCGAAAATATCAGCAAGTAAAGCCAGCCTAAGAAGCCAAAAGGAATTGGACAATATTATCAACAGTTCCGCTTCTAACTCGAAAATTCTTTTCAAGACGTTACCACTCGAAAGCCACCTTACTTCTATATGATAAAGAAGATTTGCGTAGAAACAACCCATGTCTTCAAAAATTTCGAAAAATACGAATGCTTTTCCCTTGATGGAATTTACACCACTATAAAATTTTTCAAAACACAATCCATTTCAGAAGGTAAAGATTATCATGTAACAGCTTCTTGATGTAGAACAGTGCAACCACGTAGCATTAGGCATGATCTCTTTTAATCTGATAATACGACCAGATCGATGTCCTGTTATAGTCGTTATCAATGCATATAGCAACGCATTTTGCCCAGTCAATCTCGTACTTATTAGTACTTTGTATGAAAGTGTAGATTAAACATTTTCCAGTGGTATTGACCTCTAATGGAATACAATAATAAAATATGTTCTGTAGTGCCATATCCATTATGTTATCTTACAAATGCTGTAAATTGGGTACAGATCCCATCGGTAAAGAGAAGTACGTACACTTTTTAATATTTTCAACAACTTGTGTTCGAATATCTTCTAGCATGTCATTTATTCTTCTTTGGATATTAGTAGTTATTAAAGAGGGGTATTGCTTTCAGTTTGTCAGACTTTTCTTCAACAACCATTATTTGAACCATATATGTGGTTTACTGGTTTTAGCAATGCGAAATGCAACTCGATGACTTGATGGTAGTGCATTTTCATTAGTAGTGGTAGCTGATGTAAAAGTGGCTTGCTCCTTGTGGAGATACTTTTGCTTTCCTCCAAAGAATTCCATAGGCTTTTCTCTTCTGTTTGGATGTTTGGTATTTAAATGTCAAAATAGCTTTGATGGCTTCATACTTTCACTTCTCGACAAAGTACGCACTGGGGCTTTTGAGAAATATCGGTAAAACCATATTTGAGATATTCATTACTGTACAAGCTATTTTTTTTGTATTCTTGCCGCTGCCATACGCGGAAGGTTCTAACAACAGTTTAAAAAATTTAAAAAATCTTTAGAAAATCGAGTATAGCTCGTACTTAACGTTAAATATTTGTTATCGATTTATTACACTCAACACACAGTCAGCAGTACAGCATACAATTTGAAATGATGACTAATCTTATTGCGGTTCGCTGCTTATATAAAGTAAAATTGATTTTCCAGATTATTTCAGTGCTATGTAGCACCTTCCCGAGTATGGTGGAAATTTGGGGAAACATGGAGAACAAATCAATAAATTGCGCTAATTGGTAATAGATAGCATCAGTTGGCCGTTTAGCCGGCAATGCAGAATGAAGTTGAGTACTACGAGGGAGGATCGCGAGACAATTTTGTCCAAAAGGGGGTCGCACTTGCATGGAACACGAGTCAGCTGACGTATTTTAACTGATAAATCCTATATCATGGCATTTTAAAAACAGTGCAAATCACTTTAATTTTATTTTTCAAAGTGGTACTCAATTTAACGCACTATTTCTGTTTTTATTTTGTTGAACCATATAAAACTCTATATAAAGTAACTTAGGACAACGCTTGTCCTAAAGCTGGGGTATTAATAAGAAGGTCTGATCCCAAATATACTTCTCAAACATCTACCGAATAAAACAATAGCCTACCTGACAGCAATATTCAACGCGTGCCTGAGAATTGGATACTTTCCCACGACATGCTACTACAACCACAGGCCTATTAGCTTGCTGTCAACTGTTTCCAAACTTCTTGAACGAATCATCCACGCCCGCCTAAATAAATTTATAGAGGAAAACAATATTCTTCCCCAATTTCAGTTTGGATTTAAAGCACGCACTCCACTACTCATCAAATATTGCGAATTACGAAAATAATAGAAAGAGGCTATGAACAGAAAATGAATACACTAATAACCTTTATTGATGTGGCTCAAGCCTTCGACCGCGTTTGGACGAACGGCCTAGTATTTAAAATGTCAACTATCCATATTCCTCCATACTTACTACTCATCATCAAATCCTTTTTAACTGCAAGATCCTTTCAAGTGAGAATAAACTCATTTACATCTTCAATACGTCACATCAATGCTGGAGTTCCACAAGGATCCATATTAGGTCCTGTATTGTTTAATATCTTTATGTACGACATACCAACACCACCTAACGCAGAGTTGGCGATGTATGCAGATGATACAGCGATTATCACACAGGATTATGATATAAACGATGTGGCAAGCAAACTACAAGAAAGTGTGGATGAACTGAACCAGTGGCTTACAAACTGGTGTATAACTATCAACGCTGATAAGTGTGAATCAAAAATTTTCACTCTTCGTCGACCTGCAGACCCACCAAACATCCTAATTAACAACATTCCCATCTCTTGGAACCCGGAAGACAGCGCCGTGCGGTACCTGGGATTATATCTTGATCGAAGATTGACGTGGAGTTATCATGTTAATAAAAAATTATCAGAAGCATATGCTAGGCTGACCATACTATATCCAATTCTAAACAAGAAATCTACACTTAAAATACAATGTGGGGGCCTAATTTATACATCTATAATTAGACCCATTATCACTTACGGAAGCAGTGTGTGGAGTGCAATTTCAAAAACTAATCTAAATAAACTACAGGTGCTACAAAACAAAGTGCTACGCATCATTACCAATGCTCAGTGGTTTGTTCGGAACACACAACTGCATAGAGCAACCGACATCCCTTCAATTCAACAATTTATTTCAGCAACTTCCAAAAAATTCTACAGCAACCTCAATAAGTGTAGTGGCGCAATACATTTCAACATAGGCAGACGATCGTTGCACACCAGACTAAAAAGGAGACTACCGGTTGATATCTGGATGAGTAACAGTAGCGATAGTGAATGATCTACACTAGTGAACCATATTTCCCAAACAAGTGTGTGCTATTTAAAATCGGTGATAATCTGAACTAAGCAGTGGATAACAGACTAATGTATCAAGTCAAATAGTTTAAACTAGTGATTTAATGTTATTATAAGTCACATCTTATATATTAACAATGCCATCCATAGCACAAGTGCTGAACTGGAATTACAAAAATTAAAAAAAATAAGAAGGTCAATGTCTTAGTAAATCACCAAACTAAATAAAATTATGGTGTGGTAGCTATCAAATTTACTTCAACTAGTGTAACTTTCTTAAAACACGGAATATTTATTTGAAGATATTTAAATTAATATACTGTATATATACAGCGAGATGTGTAGAGGAATTCACAGTGGAAAATGTAGGCGATTCCACGAGTGACAATTCAAATGCAAATTTGGCGCCTCGAATATATATTGTCTTCGTGCAACTGAATGTGGCGTCGAAACAGTTGTGTTAACGCTGTGTTATATGATCGGCACTAATAGTTCAGTTTTTCTATGAATAAAGTCTTGTCTTAAAAAGCGATCATTTTAAGAAGGAATGTATTATGTTGATTATTCTAACTCTAATGTGAAATTTCCGGCCGTAATGTCAAAAGTTTCGATTTTTCCCTGAGTTTTTTCTTGGCAGTTATTATTCATTGCTATTACAATTTACTAATTACACATGTTTAACGATATGTTTCAGAAAATGGAAACACTAGTATGTGTAAATTTAAGACTTATTGAAGTGCGCGGGAGGGGGGTGTAAACGTATACCACAATTCCCTTAATTAATTTCGATATTTTTAAGATTAAAGTTATTAGAAATTCTAGGATTAAAGTTGGATTAAATTTAATAAAATAATAAACCTCTTTTCTACATTTTCATGCTACATAAATATTGCGCAATAGACCCGTTACAGGACAGTATTTTAGTGTAATTTTCAAAGAAGTTTTAAGAGCTGCCACATCTTTTCAGTTATATCAGCTCGTTAGACAGAAAGCAGAATGTTTTATTTAGTTCGAACGATGCAAAATTTAAAAGCGTTTCCTTTTGGGGCTCCTAGTTCTGGAGCAATTTTTCAACATTTTAAGGTTTGTTTTCTCGTTAGTTTTCCAGTCTAATACATTTACATTTATATGGAATTTTGGTGCCGGAATATTTTTAGTAATGTATGGCTTGGTATACCTATTCTCACAACATTTTAATATTGTTTAAACCGTTTAGTACAGTCCCTTTGGAAGATATCTTTTTTTAAAGTTTAATAAATAATGTTTTATCGTGTGTTTTTTTTTATTTGTCGTCAAAGTCGCTGCAAAGTTAATTGTGAACTTACCACACGTCAGCTGTTTCAACCTAACCTCACCAGAGTATGACAGTACACAATTCATGCTTGTATTAAAGAGTTTCGCCAGGAATTTCCAAACCTTTGTTTCACGCAAAGAAGGCAGCGATCATCCTCCGAGAATAACGGCAGCAGTAATTGAAAATGTAAGACAGATTATGGAAGATGCCTCTCGAACCTCTGTACGCCGTTTGTCTCAACAGGTTCAGTGGCCGGTTAGCACATGTCACAAAATATTAAAGAAAGAAAGATATCCACGTGTATCCCTACCGTTTGTAGTCTGTATAACAAAAATGCGAAGCTGATTATCCTCGGCATGTCGAATATTATCAGTGGTTCTTAAATATCCTCAATGACGACTTATTGGAAAACCTTTTTTTCATGAACGTAGCCTGCTGTTATTTAGATGAATATATTAATTCGTAGAACATGCGTTTATGGAGTTCGGAGAAGTTTAATTTTATGATAGGGACACCTCTTCATCCTCAAAAAATAAGATTGTGGGCGGCCATTTCAAGGTGTAGAATAGTTAGATCATAATTTTTGAAGGTAAAAGTAAGACAAAAGAGTTTATTTGTTGAAAAATCAACAAAGATTTTATTTCAGACACTTTGACTGCAGGTAGGTACCGAAAAGGGATTTTAGGGTCCCTTTTCGAAGAGCTTCATGACAATGAACCCAGATTTGCTTTTTCCAACAAGACTGCGCACACAACAATGATTCCTTAAATATGATACGAGAAATTTTCGACGAACCAATTATTAGTCGAAACACCAATACCTTATCCTGCCAGATCCTGCGACATCACGCCATGCGATTTTAGCCTGTGACTGTATCTAAAGAATTCCATTTTCCAGTAGCCAATATATGATGAGAATGAATTGCAGCTTAGAAAATTGGAAAAATTAATGAAATTCATAACTATCCGTGTATGTTAATACATGTCAGCAATGGGATTGTGTGAAGAGTTCGAGCATGCCTGGGCGAAGGCGGTGAGCATTTCGATCATTTGTTATAAATTCTTTGTTTATTGCAATTAATTACAGTTAAGTTATTATCATTGATGGACATTTATTGTTTATTAAAGCTATTTTTAAATGTTAGCATTTAGTAGTAGTAGTAGTAGTAGTAGTAGTAGTAGTAGTAGTAGTAACAATGAAAGTATTAAACCAAATGTTTTGTTGTTTTTTGTTGTATGACAAATGATAATATTTTTTTAAACAATATTCGCGCATTTACGAATATGACGAGCTATATCACCGGCTATCAATGGCTTAAGCTCGTTAAAGTACACACATAATCTTACGTTATTCGAAAAACAAGAAACTTCAATAACCGAAATAGTACATTAGGTTTTATATAGAAAACGTTAACGTGACGGTTGCCAAACATTGATGAAGTTTCTCCAGTTTAAAAACGCACCTTTACAAACTCGTTAAATACCAATTTAATATTCAATTAATTCAATCATTATAAATGTAGTAGTAAATTTCTTGTAGCAAATATTAATACGTTTGCTTAAACCATTTCCATATTCTCAAAACATGTAAATAAAAATAAAATATACTAGCGAAGGAGCCCATTACTATCAATAGTATAGTGCGAATAACTACAACAGAAGTAGGTACTCTCTCATAGCAACCAGAGTCTTCTTTTTCTCCATTTCTTTTTGGCATTCCTACGCTCTCTCTCTCTCCCTCTCTTTATACAGGGCGATTATTTTATCTTGTCACAGGTAAGTAGACTAAACACATTACAGCTGTATGTATTCCATAGGTGTCTTGGTAAACTTTACCCTGTTTAAATAAATAAAAATCAAAGTAATTACGTTGGACGTACTAAGAAACTACAATGAAACCATTTACTAATAAATAAAATGCAGTTTTGCAATAAGTACATTTATAATATTTATTTCTTATGATTTAAACAAAACAAACACAGAGAAAGCCAAGATAGAATAAAAATATTTTGACATTCACCTTGCTGTTCACATGAATCAATCCACCGCAGAGGCTAACAATAGTTAGCATATGTGGGTGATTGACCTACATGATTCAATAATTCTTTCAAGTAAATCTTTCTGTTTCCACGGAAATTTCGGACTCGTCGTTTTTTACATTACCCCACAAAAAGAAATCTAACAGAGTGCAGTCCGGACTATGTAAAGGCGAAGGATGAATTGAATCTCTTGCAACTAATCTGTTGTGAAAAATTTCATCTTGGTAGATTCTTACAATTCTATTAAAGTGGGAATGTTCTCTGTAATTTTAAACCACGTACACTCTCTAACATGAAGAGCTGAAAATGTAAATGCATTTCCCCATTTAAACTGCCCTGAAAGAAGTGGAGACCAACGATAAAATTATCAACGATACCACACCCCACATTTACCGTAAAAATTCTTTGAAAGTGTGCTTGGCGAATCCAGTCTGGGTTATCTTGTGAATAGAAATGGCAATTGTGTCTATTTACATATTCATTGTAGGTAAACGTCGCTTCGGCAGAAAATAAAAAATTTCTTGAAAAAAGTGCATCAGTAGTAAATTCGTTTCTTAAATATTGGTAGAAATTCACTCCACGTGGGTAATCATCTTCGGCAGGGTGTTGAACTAATGTGTCGTGGTAAGGATAAAACCGGTGTGCTTTTAATATGTTAAATACTGAACTTTGGCTAAAATCTACAGTTCTTGCAACTGCTCCTTGGCTAATATGGGGGTTTTATATATAGTTCCCGCCATTAGTATTGTAGCCTAGCGACTTAAAGCAGAACTGTAAGGGTTAAGAAAGACTGGTCAGCAGTCTCAAAACATTTAGTTTCCGACCACTTTAGTATTTTAACCGCTGTTGTCGTGAATTAATTAAAAAAAGACTATTGCAGGCATTGTTTACACTTTGATTTATGAAATAACACTTATATTATTCCATTATTATTAAAGCTTAAACAGTGTCTGCAATAGTCTTTTTTTACAAAATATTCTGTTAAATAATACAAGCTATTTAGTGAGGTACCTTCAGTTAATTATAGAATGTTTGCATCATTTTCCATTTTATAATTATTTGTTTACTTATTTCTACAAATTCTTAGTGATTAACATTGCTGCGCGAATACTGTTATAATCGGCTTGAAAATGTGACAGTTGATTGCTATGCGGCATAATGGGTAATTAGTGGAGGATTACGAATACCTATAATACTATTAAAATGTTGTAATTGTAGAATATGTTCCCATTTTCCCTATGAATTCGATGGTTTTTTAGGTTGTTGTAGTTGTTTTTTGTAAACCGTTATTTCATTTAATATTTGCAAATAAACAAGTATGTAATATTTTAAAACCTCAAAATTCTTTAAACTCCTTTTTCCCTTTCCAGCGACTGCATTTGTTGTAGTTACAATAAAAAGTGCAAACATTTTTTAAACCGCTGACGTTTAAGTTCTGAAGATCTTCTAGCTCCGTCTGTTGCACGCTGTGCTACAAGAGTAACGGAACCCGACTGCGGATTTACTTTTATAATCTTTTCAGACGCACAACGTGGAGAAAATTGGCCCCGATGGGTACTTGAATGAGTGCGATGGGTATAGAGTTTGCAGTTATTTTCTTAAGCAAAGCGCCAGGCGGGTAAGCTTCAACACTCGTGGCGGCTACTATACCAGTTACTTGTTCGATGACTGCCGCTTCGGCTTTTACAGTTGTGATATGTCGTTGCTTCACCTTTGGTTTGGAAAACTGTCCATATTCCCGCAAGTTTTTTCCAAACGTCTAAAGGCAGTATGTGATAGAAGGGCTCTATCCGGCTATGTTTGTGCATATGATCGTCCTGTTAAGTCCGCCGCCGCTCTGCATTCACCCCAAAATCAACATCATATCTGTTTTCTCGCTATTAGAATACATTGAAACTGATTGTTATTACCATAAAAGGATCAACGTAAAAAACATTTTTTAATTAAAATGAATTCTTAATTATGCATTTCGTGCACATGTGAGAGGTGTAGCGTACCCACTACAAACAGTGAACTGTATACTAACGTAACTGGAAAGGCCAGGCGCATATTGTTCAAATGCACAGCTGTGTATCAGGCGCAAGCGACTGAGTTGACTAGATACTGTAGGATCTCTGTCATTCTCTTACTCACGTAGATAGTAGGCGGAAATCTACAGACGATTCGTTTTAGTAATTTATTTTAGTTCATTTTATAAATTTTGATATTTTGTTGTTGTCAAGTATTCGGTGTCCTTATTGGGAGCTTCGAAAAGGTTAAATTACTTTTAATTAGTTTGTATTGAGTCTGAAATATTAAGAATGGAAAGCACTCTTGGTCTTGTAAAGGATCTTTTTAGTTTAGAGGAAAACCTTTTAACGTATTTTTTAAGTTACAAGTGCTCTCAGAATCACCAGGAATTATTTTGTTCCTGCATTAGATTACGAGGTGGGTGGAACAATAATCCTAATTCACAGCAATTGAAATGGTCTTTAAGACAATTATTATTCAAAAATTCTGTAACTGCAAGTGTTAATGCAAATTATGTCGATTTCGGAAACCACTGCACTCCTGCCTTTGAATTTAGATCAGATGATAGACACTAGCAAAACATATCTAATAAAACTGAAGATCTAGATGAAATTAAGAGTTTTATTGAATTTGTAGACAAAAACAACTTAACTGATTTTCAAGAAAATATTATTTATTACATTTCTGGTTATATAGTTCGCAACTTAACGAGTCGGTTAACTTGTAGTTATTGCATTGATATATTATTATAGGCAAATATTGATTCAAAGCAAAATCGCTTGTACAGTGCAACTGAAAAAAAGTTTCGCAAAATTTACTAACTTTGTAATTCATGGTGGTCTGATACGTCATGTGTATATTGTATACCGAATTGTTAATTTTAGTCAAAGACAATTTCGCTGTTTACATGAAAAGGTTAGTATACTGAACAGTAAAACAAACATGCAGTTTTTTTCAATAAATACAGCAATTAATTATTTTTCAATAAACATGAACTTGTTTCTACCAATACATCCTGCTATACAGGAGTTTCTTGCTGAAGATTTACATGAAATCGAACTTATACGAAAAATTATTGAAATATTTCTAAAATGCAGAATGAATCATCAATCTAAATTATTAAATTTAAAATTGCATGGAAATGCATCAACAGTTAGACAAAAAATGAACAAATTAGTACTGTTTAAGAATCGTTAAAATGTAGTGTTAAGTTAGTAATAATCGGAATGATGTAAAACAATAAAATAAAAAAGTATTTTTTAATTATGCAATCATATTTTCCTATATCTATAAGGTGGTATATTGCTTAAAATGTATGTACAATAGTAGACACATAAGCTCTTGACTTAGAAAAAGTTCTGAATTGAATTAATTTAAATAAATATCCGTAAAAATAATAATTTTTTAATTCCAGACGCATACTACCACGTATAAGTCTATGAGACAGAAAGAACGCGCAATACTACTGCACTACGGGTTGCATAAAAATGAATGTGCCTCAGACGCTTAGCATTGCGTGTCCTTTCCAGTTACGTTAGTATACAGTTCACAGACTACAAAATAAAATAATCACACTGTATATATACATATATATATATATATATACAAACATATACAGACATATATACATACGCCTGTCGCACCTCTGGGCCTAAGTATTGTAGTATTTCAAGTTTAGTAGATTTGTTTTTATTCCTTTCAAATTTCCGTAACTTGTTTTCATATGCTTCATGGCAGCAAATATATTATCTATAATGGTTTACTAGATACTGATTACTACCAAAGAACATTGGAAGAGAACAGTTTTCTAAAATATTTTAGATATTGTGAAAGTACATAGAATAAATTTAAGAACTTAAATTTGACGTTGGTTTCCGAAAACTACAAGCAAAAGTTTCAAATTCGTAATTATAATCTGATATTTGTAATTTTAAATTACACGGAATATTAAAATCAGTTAGTTACATGTAAAAATCCTCTTGGTTTTATCTTATAAAAAATCTGGACAACTCATAATATTTTGATTTTGCGACCAAAGCTAATTTGTCTTGGTCCCAATTTCGACCGGGAAAGTTTCGGTCTAGATTTGGAATAGCTTGATAGTTTCTTAAGCGGTTTTGATTTTGATTAATTCTTTCAATTTTTTAATTATTCCAGTGTGTACAATGCTAAACATAATATTTTGTATGAAGATGTTTTAATAGCAGTGTTTAAAATGTCGTAAATGCCATCGTGAATAAACAAACTTGATATCCCCACATTGCGTCCATAATTATCACACCAGTAAAGTAAAACAAAAAGGCAGATTTTATTTTTGCTTGTATTAAACACTTGAATAATTTACGTCATAAATCTCGTCATATCATCAGCGTGTATTCATTAAAGAAGAATCACACCGGAAACTTATATTTACAAGTCTGTTGTATTTGGATGCTTGTTTTTGGTCTTGTTCGTAATTAGATTTTTCAGACCAAGCAGGGATGGCAGCCGTCCCGCGTGCGCGAGACTGAGCCGTTTAACATTTATTTGTTCCGCGTTTCACACGAGCTTTAATATGTCCCTCTGTTTGAAACGAAGCAATCCAATAGAGGTTGGCTGCCTTCAACTGTAAGTAGAAGAAATATTATATTCATTTTGTTTTAAACTAATTTAATTTTATGACTTTTACTTTTTAATAACTGATGCTAACACTATTAACATAAAGTTGGGCCGGCTGCCACAGGGTATGGCGAATAGACAACTGGGGACCCGGGACATCCACCTATGGCCATAGCACGGTACTAACTTCTCTGAAGAACCTATACCACTATAGAGAGGACTGCGAACAGAGCAAAGAGAGTCTAACCCCATTCAACGAATCTACATGTTACACAGAAGGCTTCAGGGATGGTGGCTGGCATCTACGGACACAGACTTAGAACCGAACTAACACATTCGTTGGGAACATATGCTACGACCTTTCAGTCGAAACTCTGTGTAGCTTTAACCTGTGCTGAAGAAAACTTAGGTCACTCCTATGTAAATAAAAACATTCATATTTACACCGACAGCCAAGTCGCACTGAAGGCCTTGGAAAACCCAAAGAAAAAACACAAGCCTGGTACATGAGTGGTGGTCGTCTCTACAAACCCTGGCCACCAACAACATTGTAACGCTACACTGGGTAGCAGGACATGCGGGTATAGCCGGGAATGAAGAGCCAGACACTTTGGCTAGAAGGGAGCCGAAAAACCCTCCATCGGATCAGAATCTGCACTCGGAGTTACGCCAACACCATAAGACGTGAGATTCAACAGGATCTCATCAATAAACACTCCCGTTACTGGGAAATTCAGCAAGCTAGGCAACTTATTAGGATCCCTTCGTCTAAAGTACCTAAAGATCTGCTAAATCTGAGCAGACTACCTTAGGATCAGGACTAGCCTTCTGATAGACCACTGTACCTTCGACAAACATCTAACCACTCTCGGCGTTGGAAACAATGTCCTCTGTCGTAGATGTGCAGAGGAGGAAGAAACCTCTTACTATGTGTTGTGTAAATGCTGAGCGGCACTCAGACACAGCCACCTAGGGCTCACCTATAAGCCAGTATCCTGGGTTTCTGCAAAGCAACCAGGCTGTTTTACCACTGAGATCACGACGGGAAGGTACAATGGGCATTCTTGCCTAAGTACTGGATCCCATGGGACCACCGTGGGATACAATTTGGGACATCCTATTTAAGCAAGTGTAATTTAGAAGGCTATTGCAAGTGTCATAAAATAAAAATTTAATAAATCAAACTAATTATTCTAAAAGAGAAAAGAAATAAGAAATAAAAGCAACACCAGGAAGTGGGGAAGATTCAACATCCTATCTAAGAGATCATCCTTTTTCAGTTTACTTGATTTTTTCCTGGAGGTTGTTTCTAATCACACTAGAATTCTGTTTACTTATCAAACTTTTTCACAGTTAACACAATTTTAAACTCTATACAGTTATTTTGTGGTGGTATAGTGAAAAACAAATAAGTGTTTATAATTTTATAAAAGAAGTCCATACTACAAATAAAATAAAAACATAATTTCCGTCTGCCGTTCTTCAACCTTTTATTGTACACGTTATACAACTCGTATGGAAACTAACAATCTAATCATCTTAGAAAAGCCATTACTTACATTTCAAACATTCCGTTTGCATTTACAAACATTTCAAATATGTATTTTACACTTACTTGCTTTAAGCGTAAAGATGACTTAATTACGTGGTTACTTTAATTAAAGTTTTAAAATTAAAAGTAAATTGCAGGCCCCACTTAACGACACTTTTGATGGTATTTAAGTTAATATGATAATTATCACAATAAAATGTTAACCTGCTGAGACAATCGTACAGAACAATAGTTTTTTAAAAGGTTTTATATAATGAAAACACCTTGTTTTGCATATCATACGCATGTCGAGTAATTACCGATATTTGGAAAATTGAATATTAAAAAAAATCGTTAGATTGAGTGGGTGCGTCGACCACGAATCCGAAATTATTTTTAGGTTTGTTATATTTAGACTGAGCACCTATTTGCCGCGTTTTATCTTTTGAAAGGCCTAGCGTTCCTTTGAAATTTTCGCCATATACTACGGGACGCGAGCAACTAAAAGAGATCAGGAATTTACCCGAGGGAATGATAATGAAATCTTAAGAGTCTTCTGGTGCGTTAGACAGCATGTGTGTAGATGAGGACTAAATGTTACCGAGTAAGGAAAAACGTGCAGACTATCGCAAGGAAGTGGACATTATTAATTCTTAAAGCATACCGGAATCTGAAGGCATCTTAGCTGAACATCGTGTGAAACGTATAAACTAGAAACTTTGCTCAATTAGAACTAGTTTGTGTTTATATACACGTTTTGCAAGTTCGGAAATATCTGATGATCGGTAGCTCAATATATTACACGGCCGAGTGATTATTCAAACTGCTAATTGTATATAAAGCAATAAAAAGTTCGTAAACTGAATCGGCTAGGAAATCTAATTAATTACATTCTTAGTTCACATATTTGCTCGTTATGGAATCTATGCTACAAAGTGCACTTAAAGACAGATTGTAAATAATACAGTTTTTGTAACTGTACAAATTGAAACATCTTTCTATTGTTGTGAATCATTTTATCAAGTATGTAACAAGAAATAAATTAAATGGTCTATAAATTTTACACTTGAGTACCTTATAGGTTGCTGATCTTGAATATGCTACAAAGAGAACATATGCATATTGTGGAATTACATAATTTCACCTAAAATGAACACTACACGGAAGAGTAGTCAGATTTAAAAATATTACATATATTTTCCATTTTTACACATCAGAATAAGTGGTAAATACGAAATTTTCTTCACAGTTTATGATATATTTTTGTAATAGCGTTTAATCATTCTATTTGCTTGCGCCTGATTAGCACAGTGGTTAACATTTTGGTTTGCGGAACGCATTTTGAGGGTTTGCATCTCTCTACAGCATAATTTTTTATGTGTTATAATTCTCCAAATACGTTCCACAGGTGAAGGGTTAACTGCATTACCTTCTTCTATAGAAAAAAAGTGGTTTTTTTTTGTGTTAATAAACAGGGGCTTTGCAGTTGAGATCACTTATAACCATACACAATAAAGAATTACATTGATATGATATATGATCCTTAGGACACCATAATATCTGATGATCGTCAATGATAATAGGTGGTAAGTTGATATACCTACGTAGAATGAAAACTTTAAACTGGTATTTATTGTAGTTTAGGTTTATGTTCCTGTGATGAAACCATTCACTCATTTCGTGTACTGCCAGTTGCAATGATTCGGTTACGATTTAGATGTAATGATGTTGAGTAATTACAGTAGTATCATCATAGAACCTTGCTGCAGTTTTCTGGAGTTGGAATACCATGAATGAGCAGTTTAAAAAGACCCAAAACTGACCCTTGAGGAACTCATGAGGAGATTTCTGATTTTGCTGAATTTATTATTACTGTGAAAGTCCGGCTTGTGATGAATGATTGAATATGCTGGAATATTGAGTGTAATCATTTTATAGATAATAGCGTTATCCCAACTTTATCGAAAGGTTGAGCTAAATCTAAAAACGCTAATACGGTGTACTACTTTCTTTCAAATTATGTATAACTATACAACTATAAGTATCATATGATAAAATCTGAGTACGTGTGTGCAGATATGCAAGTTAGTTTGCACAATTAATGTACAAACAACAGCTCACTGACTATATCCCTACAGAAATTCAAAACAGTTATAACAATTACAGATGGATACTGAATCCATTTTTAAACAATTTGAAATTTCCACAAAAACGAAAGAAAAACATATTAAAATATCATATGATGGAATGTTGAAACTTGATTTCTTTTCCCAGAGCGTAGATTGGACCAATTTTCCACCAATAGAATGCAAGAATACCCCGACCTTGCGGATAAAGCTGTAAAGTGTTTGGTGCCCTTTACTATATCATATTAGTGCGAATTAAGTTTCCCGTCTATATTTGCCATCAAAACCAAAGTAAGAGATCGCTTCAAACATTAAAATGATATTATTCTGTGTGTATGGAATACAGAGCCCAGATTTGAAAAGTTAGGGACCACGATAGGGCAGTGCGAATAAGCGCTATCAGTTGAGGTCACAGTGAAAAGCGGCTCAATCGGACGCAGGGTCAAACCCCTACTGAGGCGACGACCGTATTTGACTTATTTAAGTTTAGGGTGCATGTTGCATGAATGGCGCCCGCATCCCCCCGAAGGAATGCGAAGGCGATTTCGGCGGGGAGGGGAGGAGGGTAGTGTGAATATAAAAAAAGATTTGAAAAGCTAATTTTTTAAAAGCATGTACATACATCGCATTAATGTTTTTACTTTACAACTAGTTTTTATGTTTACAGTTATTTAAGTTTAGGTACTTCCATTTCTTGCTATTTGAATATTTTAACTTTTATTTATTTTTGTCTACATTGTGAAGGCACACATTTTGGGAACCACTTTTCTATAGTTTAAGTGGTACTAGAGGTACTGTATGTGAAACTATTAAACAGATTTACTCACCTTCTTGAAAAAGCCGTTTGACAGTGAATACATTTGTATTTCTTGTCTCCTGTATGAAGCTTAATGTGCCTGTCTCTGGATCTTTTGTGTTTAAACAACCGGGGGCAATACGAGCAGCCATATTGCAATTGGTCTGTGTGAGACTGAAAATTAAAAATAAATTAGTTAATTGTTTGAATTGGATGGAATTTTTAACATAAATTAAATTTAACACTTATGCAGTGCCGGATTGCTAATTAGGCAGAATGACATTAGATTAAGGGTTTTGCTGTTTGGGGAATGAAATATTGTCGACCTCTTAGTTCATTATTATAAATGTGCAATATTTTACATTAGATTCACTTTCTGAGTTTTTATTACCAGTACGAGTAAAATTATTATTCCGGTCCTGTATTTATTATACAATACTAGGAATCTTTTAAGACTCAGAATAATATATTAGAATGTGTTATACTTTTGTAAGGCGTGCTACCAATTGTAAATTGGTGTGCAAGAACATTATTATAAAAATGTATAAATTATACAGCGGATGTTATGTTATGTTATCGACGTTGATCCGCCCACGCGATTTGCATCTAGCATTGCTGTTATTATTTAAACCTACATGAATGTTGATGATATTTAATATAATTCATATTACGTCTATATATAACGACAATACAATTTTATTATTATACAGTACATACTCATAGACTATTGATATTGTTTATACAGTAGTTCTACTACATCATAATTGCGATACAAAAAAGGGTCTGCCGTTGTAAGAACTTACGCATATAAACTATTACTGTTAAGTATCGCATTTACTGTTCCGTTTATAATGGGGTTTTTGTTTTATAAAGACAAAATACTATTTGGATTTTTCTTGTGTGTCATAGTATTGGAAGTTAATGTCGTGTGCCAGTGCAGAAATTTTGTCTGTAAGTGAAGTAATTCTCGAGAAGTTTCTGTAGAGACTTCCTCTCTAGCCAAAAAGAATGTGATGTTCATTATTTTATTATCTCTTCATCTTACTTCTTGTCCAAAATGTATGCGATTCTCTGGTAAATAGTATAATATAGTGATAAACAGTGACAATAGTATATATTCTTATCAGCTATTCTGCGCAAGTGTTTTTTTCTTAAATTTTTCATCCTCTTCTTTTATTTCTAAGACTGGCCTAAATATTCACGCCAGAAGGTACTGCACTAGTTACAGAAGTTCCACCGAGTGGACCTTATACGCATTGAATTACAAATATCCACCAGTTGGTGCTACAATTGTGTGGACAAACGCTGAACCCGCAAATGTTTTGCAACAAGAATGTATGTAACATACACTATAATTAAAAAATAAATTTTTATAAACGATAAATATTTTATTACATTCAATCATTTAACTGCACATTCATTTCAAAAATCATAATTATACGTCATGAAATGTGACGCTTTACATTTTCGACCACAAAGTACCCAATAGTATCTAATTTTCGATATAAATTTGAAACAGTGTACGTGGTTTATGTTCTAAAACAGTTTTATTAGCAGAAATGTAGTGGAGCGATCCAATTTTCACAACATGGTTCAGATCGTTTTGTTCCCAAGTTTCCGTCATGGTAATCAAAATGGACAGAAAAAACATTTAAAAATAACGCTGGATAGCTTTCGGTATACACAAAAGTGCAGTGACACTAAAGCATCCATCACTTTTCACGTACGCAAAAGTTTTAGATTACTTTTTATAATATAAACGTTGGTAAATAAAATAATGAAATCTGTAATCTAAACGTAAAACAATTTGGGGATTTATATTTTAAGAACGAGTTTGTAAGATGCTGAAAAGCAGTTTTAAATCGGTTTTTACTAATATACAGGGTGGCAATTTAAATACGTACAGTATGTTATATTTCTGGAAGTAAAATAGGTATTGAACTTTTCTGGAAATCGATTCTACAACACGGAGGGGGAATCATCACGACTCATAAGGTAACCTTCCCAGTCAACCCCTTAGGCTCTAGGTATCTTAAAAAATTTCAAATGGTAACACCCACTTTGTGATACCGCTATTCCGTACTACCAACCTTTTTCTTTCCCCAACTCAATTCGGAAAACACTCAGAATGTTCTGACCCAATTATTGTAATTAAAATTATCCAGAACAATGGATTGGTAGAAAAGGATCAATAGAATGGCCCCCAGCATCTCCAGAAATGACCCCATTAAACTTCACTTAACATCTGTTGTCTGCCAAACTCAACCTCAATCGATTGCTCAACTGCGACAACGAATAGTTGTGAGTGGAGCGTCCAGCTATTCCAAAATGTTCGGAGAGAATTTGAGAGTAGGCTTTACTATTGCCTCGAGAATAATGGAAATCATTTTGATCATTTAAAGTAATATTTTGAAATTTTAATTACAACAATTGGTTTAGAACATTTTGAGTTTTTTTGTCTGAAATGGGTCGGGAAGAAAAGGTTGCTACTACTAAATAACATTTTGTAAGAGCTTTTTAGTGAGGTATCGATTGATTGATTGATTGATTACTAGCAGTGGGTTAGTTAGCCCGGTTTGCATTTCGACTCTATGGTCTTTTGTGCGCCCCTGATTCTTTTACAGTAGGGATATTTTTTAAGAAGTTTTCATGTGTGAAGGTTGTTTCACGAAGTGTTCCGCCGAATAGTTGCTGTCTCTTGCGGTAAAGTGCTGGACTGTCGAAGATTATGTGTGAGGCTGTTTCCTCCTCTTCTTCAAATAGTCTACAGAGTGTGCTTCCTCTGTATACACCGATTTTGTGAAGGTGTTTTCTCAGGTGGCAGTGCCCTGTTATAAGTCCTACCAACCGTCTAATTTGAATTCGTCCTAGATGGAGGACGTCAGTGGTTAGTCTGCGAGAAGAGGTTCCTATTATTTCCTTCCTCAGTTCTTTTCCCTGTACTGCCTCCTAGCGAGAAATATGTTGTGTAGTGGTCCTCATTTTTATTGCTGTTCGGATGCTTTGTTTGGGGATACCGAATATAGGTTCTGGCCCTATAAACTGGGTGGATGCACCGGTTTTCGCAAGGGAATCTGTTTTTACGTTTCTCTCTACCCCCGTGTGCCCTGGCACCCATATCAGCTGAACTACGTTCTTCTCACACAAGGATGTCAGGAGGTATAGACATTCCCTCATTAATTTGGAATTAAAGCGAGGTGATTCAAGTGCTTTTAAAACTACTTGACTGTCAGATAAGACGCTTATGCGTTGTTGAGTATACCCGCGTTTTGCATTGTCCTGGATACATTGCATTATTGCAAATATTTCAGCTTGAAAGACCGACCTTATTTCCCAGGGGTACAGTAATCTTCTCCTTTGGTCTTTCGCCATATATTCCGGCCCCTGTGCCTTCTGCTTTGCGGGAACCGTCTGTACCAGACAAGTCCCCTTGACAGCTGACGCGGGGTTCCTTGCGATTGTATCTCACAGTGAATGGCTTGTCAAAGGAATACTCTGGAAGGATATAGTCGGTATCCATTTGAAAGATGGGGTTACCTTCTACTACTCCTTGTATTCGTTTATGTCCATATCATTCCTGGCTGGTGTGCCAGTTACCGGTGGATTTAATTCTATGTGCTCCAATCGAGGCTTCCCCTTTTATATATATATATATATATATCTAAAGGGATTAGTCCCAGAAGGGCTTCCATAGATGCAGTTGGAGTGCTGTTCATGACTCCATATATACACAAACAGACCAGTCTCTGTATCCTGGTTAGTTTTGTGATGCTTGTTTTTTACTTTACTTTAGGCCACCACACCAGGGTGCCATAAGCTATTATGGATGGAACTACCGCAGTGTAGTACTATTGGACCATCTTTGGTTTCAGTCCCCATGTTTTACCAAAACAGGCGTCTGCCCATCATAAGGGCCATTTTCGTTTTGTTTGAGATGCTATTCAGGTGTATGTTCCAGTTAAGGTTTGCATCCAGGGTGATACCTAAATATTTGACCTCCTGGCTAACCTGAATTCTTTCACCAAAGATTGCCAGGTTGTCAAATGCCCCTGTATCTCTTTTCTTGGTGAAGGGTATTATTAATGTTTTACAGGGATTAATCTTGAGGTCTTCTCTTACGTACCACCTTTGAATGGCGTTTAACACCCTCTGCATGAGGTTTGCCATGATTGCTGGGTGTTTGCCCTTAATGAGGATGGCTACGTCACAAAGTGACTGTTACCATTTAATTCTTTTGCGTGCCTAGAACCTATGGGGTTAAACGGGGAAGGTTGCCTTATGAGTCATTATGATTCTCCCTCTGTGGTGTAAAAACAATTTCTAGAAAAGTTCAATATCTGTTTTACTTCCAGAGATATAATACATTGTACGTTTTTAAGTTGACACCCTGTATACACATATAGTTTTAAAAAATAAACTGAAATAAACATTCTTCAAGTACGGCTACCCAAATATGAGTCATTTATACAAAAAATTGATCAAAATTCAATTGCAAATTAAATTCCGACCATTTTTATCCTTATAATTCATAGGCTTTTTTTGGTTATACGTTTCAGACGTCAAGACACTTTTCAGTCGTGTGTATCAAGATAGGAAAATCTAAAAGGCCAGCCGATATCGTAGACATAGTAATAATTCAACCAAGACATAACATCCTCAAATCACTATTTTTAAAACTGCATCGAATTAATTTGTACGGTTCAATTCAAAGTAGTGTTATGGGATGGTAGCCTACATTTTGGTATGGATAAATATTGTTCAAAGTGACGCTTAACAGTAATAGTACACTTTTTCTCACGTAATAGACAAAGCTACCAACGTGCCTACTACTTGTCATGTTTTAAACTCATCAATTCATTCTAACAGACACTGTGTAGCATAGAGAAATATGTATGAGGTAATAATATCATCAATATTATAATTCCAGTTCCCCGCCCGTTCGATAGCAGATTAACTTATTGGTCAATATTTATTAATCACAAGCAATTTCATAATTCAATTACTGTCAGTTTTATTTCAATGAGAAAGGGAAATATAAAGTGTGTATTCAAGAGACAGGTTGTTAATATATTCGTGTCGAGTTGTAGTAAATTTGATTTTATTTAAACCGGTGTGTCAGTTAACATTTTAATCTTCACCGTAGGTAACCATCTGACGGATGAGCAAAACATAACCGGCATTTCTCAGGAATAATATGTAACTTGTCCAATTGTCGTGGTGCAAATTGCATACTCTTTGAGGACAACAGTGACGTTTATGATGTCGCAACAACGTGAAACATATTGCATTTCTGTACAGAAATGCGGTAGTTTTAAATGGCACTTGTTACACGTTGGGTTACCGTCTGCCCCTTGACCTAACAAGTGTCCAGTACCAATTGTCACGTGGATATAACCCCTGTGATGTGATACATCGTTTAAAACCGGGTCTTCATCTAATATCTGGGCTCTGAATCATTTGAACCAGTTAAACACGGACTTGCGATCATTTTATGGGAGCTTCACACACACTACTCGCACTAAACGACCTTACGTTTGCAAAATTTCTTATTTTTATCTGTTATGTAACTGTCCACTCTGAGAATAATCCATTTAATTTACTGTACGCAAATTCCGACTTACGTAACACAACTACTTGCTAATTCTGAATATAAAAAGATTGTGTAACCCACATCATCAGAAAACTTTCTCATGCAACTTTTATAAAAATTATACGTACTTCTATCTTATCTAAAAATTGAATTTGTTCTCTGTTTAGGGTTTTAAAGCGGCCCCTAGACGATCAATATTATTGTGCAATATTATTGCTGGGTGTCCCAGACGGTGCAATATCTTTACCCAATAATTTAGTTGACGTCTAATATTTCTGTAGCCAACTTGTTGAGGGTCGCGCAACCTAGTTGTGTGGCCATTGCACTAGATGTGTGCTTGAAAAAGAAGGAGAAGATAAAAAATTGATGAAGGAGTAGTTCAAAAAAGAAATGAGTACACTCATTAAAATTCATTGAAACAACTAAGATTGAACGAAACAAGTGATTTTCGAAATTTTTTGCGACTTTTTGTTGTAAGCAGACCTTCCCATTGTTTATTTCTTGTATTCTATTGCTATATTCCTTGAACTTCAACTTCCACAAAGCCGGGAAAGAACGATTTACTTTACTGCTTTCCAAAATAAATTTTCCCTACTCTTATTTGTTAATCTTTCGTTTTCTTCACAATCCACAGAATGGATTAGTTAACTGAACGGATATAATTTCATATCCACACAAGGTTATTATTCATTTGTTAAAGTGACAATTAGCGCAATCAGTCAAACTAATTTTAAAAACTCATTGGTATTTTTAGTGTATATTGTTAAATTTAAGTGAAAATAGTTAAAAATGGCGTCCACTTTTAAGTATAACAGTGTTACAGAAATCAATCACGCAAATTTAGAAAAAGGAACTATTGCCTATACAAACTTTATGAAATGTGCATATTTACGACATTAAAATATTATAATGATATGCTCAGGTTATCAATATTGTTAAAATAACTTTTGTTTAGTACAAATAACTATTAACATGTGTGTGAAAAACTATACTATATCAATCTTGGATGATTGAGTACTCTGCCTACGGCGTCGTGCTCAACTTTCATCCTTGTGCGATATGGACATCATATCCACTGTCGTTGCACAGACTTCTAATCTATTGTCTTCTATTTTTGGTAGACATATTTTATCATTCGCGAAGCTGTTGCCTTCACGACCGTTGAGACAGAAATGAACGAATACTGCGCATTACGACACATTATTTCATTAAATCGAAAATTTTCCAAATGTTTTTATATCATTGAAAATTCTTTGAATCCTTCCTGTTTCCGTAGCTAGTAGAGAATGATCTTTCTCAAAATTAAAATTGATTAAATATTATTTACATTAAGCAATAGGGCAGGAAAGTTTGACAGAACTAGTTATACAGGGTGTCCTACGACGTGAGGTCACTACTTCGTGTACGTAATCTTTAGACCAAATATAGTTAAAAATTCTAATAACGTTACGCCCTAAATTAAACGGTGTTCAAAATACAGAGTACTAAATTATTATTTATTAAATAATTACAATTTCAGAAAAGTCAATATTTATTTTTATATTAGTTTAACTCACTATAAAGATTGTTCAAAATGGCCACCGTTGCGCTCGAGACGCATTCTGGGTCTTATTAAGAGAGATTTGGTTGCCCTGCGTAACATATTGTTATTCCGAATTAGTTCTTCTGGTGTTTGGTATACCATATCTTTCATATGGTCGCACAAATAATAATCTAAACAACGTAATCCTGGAGATTTTGGGAGCCAGGGGCGTTGTTCTCCTCTACCAATTACACGTCATTCAAACCGTTGATTCAAAAATTGTCTTACACACATACGCACAGTGTGCAGGGGCACCATCGTGCTGGTACCACATACCATGTCCGATCGCCAGAGGGACATCATCTAACAATCCTCCCAAACGAAATTTAAATATATGTCGGTGGTTAAATAGTTCTCCAAAACGAAAGGACTATTGAGCATGCTATCAATAATTCCACACCAGATATTTACTGAAAACCTATGTTCATAATTTGACACTGTTCTATTATGTAGGTTTCGAGTTTGAATTATCCAGCGGCAAAATTCCATACGACTAGCGAAATCTGTAGGTAAGAGGGCTTGAACAGGCTGGATATGAAATGGCTATAAACCATGACGTATTATTGTTCTCCAAACTCGCATTCGTGGTACACTAACTTGTGCAAATACACGACGAACAGAGGTGCTGGGATTATTATCAATTGTCGCAGTATGTTGTCCTCATTGTCTAGTACTTGCTGTATTATGCGCTCAGTCGACGGTTTCGGGAAAGTTCCGTGTTCACCTAAGTGGTTGTGTAATCGTTGAAAAACTCGTCGCCGATTTGGAAATCTCAACCCATATTCTCGAGCAGCCGCTACTGAGTTTCCATCACAAAAACCGTACGTGATATCTTCGTACTCTCGCGTTGTAGAATTAAATATTATCAACACTGTTAATAAGCGCAAGCATACAAGTACATAATATCATTTCTATAGTAACGTAGACAGTTTGTATCAAATACCACTTAATATCATTTATTGTTTTGACTGCTTCAGTATTTAACTGAAACTGGCCATAACTTCTTAGTCAGCTTAGAGAAAATGACCACTCTTTACTTTCGACTTCTTTTCACCTCTCAAGTCATGGGACCATGGATATTATCGATTGACCAAATTTCAACAAATATAAATTTCGACGAAATCACAGCTGAAGCAGAAATCGATTGACATAATGTTTTATTTTTTAATATATTCTCTTTTCTCTCTTAAAACTTTAATTAGGTATTAAGTATTCGTATTTATGTGAAAATAGTTATCATTTCGTTTCTGTCTGTGATAAATAATCCCATATATTAAATTTTACGTAATATGTTATTGCATTTGTATTGTCACATATCTATAAAAAAGGGTTATTAGCTTTCCTTTTCGCTAACTCTCCCAGAAACTGCGATAAAGGGCGGCATTAACCTGGCTTGCCTCAGGCGGCAAGTTTTGACGCTTCAGACAAACATACGATAAAATAAATCTGGAGTTATGTAGGCTTAATTTAATGAATCTTTTTCATCTTATTACAAATTACCATTTTTTCAGAACATAATACCAATGTCAAGATTTATACTTATAATTTTCTTAAAAGTAGAACAATGCAAAGACTCAAGAAGGTTATGTTTTGGTGTACTACACGCATTGGCTTTTGCATTGGCTGCAGTTCGCTCTTCAGTGTTCATCTAGACGGCCGTAGGCCCCGGAAGGTACAGGAATAGGAATATACTTGCCGATGTAAAAAGTTGATTTAATTTTGCATTGTCAGGTCAGTTTAGGATCCCGTTAAGCGAAAACTCAACTGGTATTAATACTAAAATAACAATACGCTTATTGGTGTTTTTTTCGGTACAGTAGATAAGACAGAAGTCTCCGGTTCTGATATTCTATCTAGGACAAACAATCTTTCTTATGCTATTTATTTAATTTTAACATAAGTTCAACAGTTCAAATAGCAACAACAACATAGTTTGTAACGTTACTAGTAAATTAAGATTTCAGGTAATGCAATGATTAAATGTGTACGATTTTATTTTTCTAACATAACTAAACACTAAAATTTCAGTTATGAGATAGTAGAACTGGCGTGAAAATTAAACAATTAACTAAAATAGTAGCAATGTTCGTGAAGATCGACTTCTTCGACGAATGGCTACACGAGACCGCTTTCAAACAATAAGGTCTGTTGCTGTAGACTGGATGCGAGCTCTTCACCGCCGCGTGTCAATGGCAACAATTTACAGAAGAATCTCTTCTCTTGGACGGCCATCCTACCGTCCATTCCAACGGCTCACTTTAACTGCACATCACAAGACTGTTAGGCTTGCTTGGTGTCAGAAGCGGCAGTATTGGAATCAGCAATGGAACGACATTGTTTTCAGTGACGAATCAAGATTTTGTTTGTGGGCAAATGACAGCCGTAGGAAGGTACGTCGATATCGAGGAGAAAGACGAAATCTAGAGTTTGTTGAAAGACGTCATACAGCTTTAAGACCTGGGGTTATGGTTTGAGG